>DWNY01001167.1:0-13311 GCA_018250635.1 Telegonus apastus | reverse complement strand
TGAAAATATGTTACCTGGTGATCGCCCTAGAGGTATAGGTACAGGCTTGCGGGTCGTTCTTCGCCGTCGACTCCTCTCGCATACGTTGTATTGTGTCTCCTGTAATTTGTAACACATTGGTAACATTAGCATTGATGAAAAAAAAAATGTTTAAAGGTGTGTGAAGTCTACCAATTCGCACTTAGTCAGCGCGGTTGACTATAGCCTAAAAGTCCTCTCAATCTGAGAGGAGATCCGTGCCCAGTAGTTGGACAATATTGAGCTGGCGACAATGGTTACTTTACTAGAGAACTATCTTTTTAAAAGTGGTAGAACCCTTCATGGTTCAACTGAGGACATTACTGTATAATTGCTTTATAATAGCAGTGTTAAGCGCTGCCGTGGTCTGTTACAAGAGAGACACTTATTATACATGGCGAAATGTTCAAATGCGCGTGGCCAAATCCGAAGCTATAAGAATAGCTTAAAATTCCGAAAGGATTTACGAGACAGACATTTTTAAAACTAAAAGTGCATAATTAGATTTTCGAAAAATCGCAATATCAACAATCGCAAGTGAATATCCAAAACAAACGAGTATATAAAAATTTAATTTCGAGATTTGACCTTTATATGTATATATAAGTACTAACAAAGAAATCTGGTTTTGTTGCATTTTACTCGACTGTTATAACGATTTATAATGTATATGTTATGGTTACCTGCGGCTTGTGCGAAGTCCATAGGGTCGACGGAACGGTCGCAAATTTCACGGATTCTGGATATTGATTGGGAATACTCTGCTAACAATGTCTGGTAATTGTTAACCGCCTCCTGTACACGAAAAAATATTTAAACTCTCAAAAAAATATTATGCATCTCAAAATGGATAGAAAGCCACGGACTAAGTTAGGTTAGGTTAGAACATAATTTTCGTTAGCCATTTGTCGGTTCGGCAAGCATTCTGAGTTCATAAATATTTTTGCAAAAACATCACCATGTCATATGAAACAGAATAATAAACATATATAAGGTTAAACAGAATATATTTTGTAGTTTAGGTTAGTAAGTTTTAAGATTATACTCGCCATATTATTAGGGGTTTCAATTCGTTTCTGAGCAGCCTTCACAAGAGCTGGAGCAAGGAGTTCCACCTGAAATATAGCAGAGGATATTATCGTTCGTATTTTAGCACACATCGCCCCGCCCCTTGCGTAAATCTTAACGGATCTATAAAGTTAAGCAACGTTGAGCGTAGTCGGTAGATGGATGGGTGACCGCTAGTGGTTAATTTTCCATGTTTTTAGCAGTCATTAAAGCTCGTCAGAGGTCTCATGCGCGGTTTGAAAACATTCGACACTGGTTGGCTACTAACTCGTCCCCTTTCACCAACGCGAATTTGAGCAGCGCGTTGGAGTACGCTTTCAGCCTCCCGCAATTGTGAAATAAGACCCGTGTCTAAAAGTGCCACTCAAAAAAAGATTGTAGCGGCTGATATAATCGTTCGGTTGGCAACTCGAGATCACATCATATTTCTCCTATTATTTAAAGCTTTACCTGATCTTTGGTGGGTATCAGATCCTCACTAGGCACGACGGAGCCAACATCAGCGACGAACCTCGCCGTCTTCTTCACCCTGCCCAGCTGTCCGAGCAGTTCTGCTATCTTTTTGTCAAGAATGTATTTGCGTTTCTTTTCATCTGTAATGTAAAGATGTGCGATTGTCGCGTTAACTAATTACTGTCCTACTGCAAGGCACGAGTCTCCTCTTAAAGATAAGTTTAGGCCATAGTCTAGCGTTCTGGCTATGTGCCAATTGGTAGATTTCAGACGTTTTTGAACGTTTTAAGGAACTCTCAGCCATGCAGTTTGCCTCAACAATCATTGCCTTCACTGTGTAATCAAGTAATTATTAATTTCTAAAACGCGAAAAAATCTGTTTCTAGGATTAGCGTTTCTAAAGCATATTAAAAACCTTTGGAAACCCGCTCTGAAGGACAATATCGTGAGGAGACCTAGATTTGACTGTATGTTTATGAATAAATGTGTGTGAATGTGACTGTGGCACAAGCTCTTTTGATTCATAGAGTCCTGTGCCCTATTATAAGAGAACAGTGAAATAATAACGGGTCGATGACGCAAGAAATTGAATGCGAAATAAAAAGGCTATAATAATATGTCTAATAACTATTAACTAGGTAAAATTATACAAGCTTCATACATTTTCATAAAAGTAAGAATTTTTTTAAACTTTTTCATATAATTATTTTAAGAGTATTAAACGATGCGCGTTTGATACTCTTAAAATATATAAAATTCCACGTTTCACTCTGCCTGATGGAACGTGGCCGCCCATGGACATCTGTGATTAACCCCAAATAAGACTTTTTCCCGATCCTTTCTGAGCCGTTAGAGCTAGTGCTAATAAATTCATGATACACTAAAACAATATTCAGCTTTACGTTAAACCTACCTGCTTCCGAATCAGCAATGATGTCCAGGTCAGCGAGGGGTTCGTCTTCTAGGAAGTCTTCCACCACCCTCGTCACCACACGCCATGTTAGCATTTTGTGCAGCTCTTTCAGACGCTCCAGCAATAGGCTACCAATTTTTGGATAAACGTCTTACTCTTGCTAATTTTATAAAGGTGAAAGATTGTGAAGATGTATGGACGAATGGATAATTGTTACGCTTTTAAAAATAAACTCTTGCAAAATGTACTAATTGGAGTTGGATGAAATTTAGCATACACATAATTTATGATTTGGATTTTATTTTATGAATGGATCTACTACTTAAAATCGGCTTAATCGATTACAATTACATAAAAAAAATCCCAATATGCTCTTACCTAGCTTTCTCACTGTTGTATTTAACGGTGCATTGTTCAAGAAGTTCTTTTGATTCATCCACCATACCCTGCATATCAACCTTTTCTTCGCCCTTCATGTCTTCTGACAACTGTAACCATTACAGTTCCACATTAAAATATAGTTATATTTTGATAACGCTTTCTAGTTTCAACTGATTATAAAAGTAATGTTAAGTGCACCAGAGTTATGGTTTGAAGTGCATAGTGATGAAGAAACTTAGTTACTTTTCGGGTACACATTATTTTATAGTTTAGAAATAGCAAATGAGCAATCTACCCTATGGCAAGTGGCCACTACCACCCGTATACATCAGTAATCAAACCCAGATAAGATCTAAGTACTACCTAAAGCTGACCATAGGAATAAATTCCAACTTATTCCCCTTACAGTCAAGTAGAAAAAACGCTAAACTATTTTTTAATAAATGCAAATAACGTACTTTTTCAGCCAATTCAATAATATTTTTGACTCCATCGATTCCGGCAGATTTGACTTCCGGCTTAGCGGCAGGTTTTGTGAGCCACTTATTGGCGAGATCCAACCTATAATGCACAAATACATTTAAAATCTAGAATTAAAATGTAACCTTAGTGTTTTTATACCTTGATATACTTAAGAAAGTGCGATTAAGCAGTATTTAGATATACCGTTAACTCGATATCGGTAACAAACAATTATCCTTATCGATATGATGGTCAGATATCGGCTACGTAACCGTTTTTACATAAAACTGAAAACTACCATTTACATATGGTAACTACAAATATGTTATTTTTATACGTCGATTCTTGTATACATACTGTATTTCTATGAAGGTCTTCTTTGGTACCTCTGCCTTCTTTTCTGCAACTTCTATGAATCCTGTTCGACGTCCATTTTCTCTGCAAACAAAAAAAGAAATACATAGAAAGGATACACCATTTTTTTCTTATGAAATATAAAATAGCGAATGAAAAGCAAAGAAATAGTTTTTCTTTAGCTATGAAGGTGTTCTACTTTTCTTTAACAATGAAGTAACAAACGGGCGATAACAACCATCTTAGAGAACAGAGGTTTTATATGACGTCAATCACAGATTCGTTGCTTCTCCTGAGGACTAAGATGTTCGCCTCAAGGTAAGTGAGCTACACACTTCCAATGAAACACAAGAACTGTTTTACGCTAGAAGTTGTGACGGCAGTACCTCCACGGTCGAACCATGCTCCTTCTACCAAGAAAACATAAAACTATTCCAACTGACGACTCGCGTGGCGGAGCGGTCACCATGCCAGTCTGACACGCTGCTACCTGGTTCGATCCCCGGTCAAACTGAATGATAAATTCAGATTTGTGTTCTGGGTCTGGGTGTTTGAGTATTCATCTCTGTGTCCATGGCCTTACGACACAGGAAAAAATCCAAGTGTGAGCCAAGAGTTTATAGCGTGTAAGTGTGTGACTTACTTAACGCTACTGACGAAGTCTTCGTATGAAGTGACAACGCCTTGTTTGCCGATTGTAAACATCTTCCACGTCAGCACTTCATGGTCTGACGAGCCAACCTGCTTCACCAACGCTTGAGTCTTGGTTATCAACATCCTACAAATATAATAAAAGTAGTATCCACCTAGCTCAAAAATATTTCACATATTCAAATTAAATATTGACTACCTCAGTTATTATAAAATGCATATGAGTAATATACAAGATGACCCGGGGTAAGTTCTTCGACATTAAATATTTATTTAGCATATTTCGTACCATTTAAAATTTATTTGACGTAAATCACAAATTTAATATACTTTATTCGTAATGTTATAGCTTGGTTGGATAAGTAATTGAAAAATTGCTTGACTTAAGTCATCTAAAACTTACTTGGAATATATATTTTTAGTGATAAATTCTTGTCATATAAAACTTACTTGGCATAATTTATAACTTCTTCAGAACGTGCCTTTTCCTCAACTGAAGGTTTCATTTGTGATGGAATTGTCAGGTGAGTGGTCACGGAATTGAAATCTTCTGTAGCATCTAGCAGTCTTGAGGCTAGAGGAATTATAGTATCCTGAAATTTCAAAGCATGATTAAAATACTATCGATCGATACCATGAACTTTACGGCAATTAAAATGGACTTCGTGAAAATTCAAAGCATGATTAAAGTAATATCGATCAATATCATTAACTTTATGGAAATAAAAATTGACTTTATTCGAAAGAAAAACATTCACTTACAAGGACAGGGTGTGTAAGAGACCGTTTATTGTATTCTAGGGTTTTTTGATTCTAGGGAGCTAGAGGTCCTTTGTGGTTCGACCCGGAGGCTTAACCGCTTTACACAATAGAGTTAAGCTCTGCCGTATTTTAGTTTGAAGGGTGTGGTAAGCTAAATTAGATGATCTAGAGTTACACTCTAATCAGAATATTATCAGGCTTAGATCAGGATCTTATCTCAATTAATATCTACAGCATAAAAAAGACAATTAGTGACAAGAAATACACTTGCCCATTATGGTCTAGGTTCTGATCAGAGATGTCCCGTACCTAGCCGTGGAACAATGATAGGTTGATGATGATATTGATATCTTCAGAGCTTACCATTTCTCCAGGACTCCTTCTCAAAGCTTCCCGAAGGTTCTTTGAGGCACATTCCATTTCTTGTATGGTTTCCAATATTTCTCTTTTCGCTTGCGGATCTTTCATCTTCGCTGCAGCTTCTTGTGTTACTTCTTGCAGTTCAACGATATGCTTATTTATATCCGATTGTGAATAATTAGCCTGAGAAGTAAGTTTTTTTAGTATTTCACTGTATCATATTACTTAATCAATATTATTTAGGCACTGGAATGCTTGCCACATGAGTTTCAGAGCTGCCATATTTAATATGAAATAGATTTAGTTATATTCTATTTGTATTGTGCTAACAAAGGCAATAAGAATTATCATTAATATTGTTGCTAAGTAAATAATGCCCCACTTTTATTCAGTCCATTAGTCATAGTCATTTAACGAAATAGAAAAAATAATATTGTTCGTTCAATGCACATGTATTGTTCGGTAAATACTATTTTGCGATTAATTACAGATATTCATAGGCGTCAGTAGCCAATTATCATTATGTGGATTATATTCGTTAGCTACCTTTAAGTTATAAAATATTATTATAACTTAGTAATATACCCAGGTGATGGGTAAAAGCGCCTACTTCCACGGGTTAACTACAATCGATTCCAATATGCACGTACAGCCAAGAGAAATGACTTCGCCAAAACATCTTCCCATTTTGTAAATTTTTGCACTAAACTTAAGATTAAAGGCATCATCGACAAATGTGAGATATACAGTTAACTTGAGGAAGTTATTCCTTCTGAGGTATTTTCAGTAGGGCCATGAAATGGGGCTCTTCAAGAAAGATAGAAAAATAATTCATTCTCATAGCTTGTGATGCTATGGGCTTTAATTATGAAAACATACACATAAAAGAAACACACTTACATCTTCAACACATTTAGAGCGTATAATTCTCAAACACGCAAGTCTGATTTCACCAGTAATATTTCGAATACGGGGTACGTTCAAAAATCCCTCTTTGGCAATGTACTGATATTCTCGTGGAAGTGACAACTGAAAAAAAAAATTGTTTACGCATTTTAAGGAGTTAATTTTTTCTTGAGGTCTAAAATTATAAATGCGAATGTGACTTAGTTTGTAACGCCTAAACAAACAAGTCTCAACTGATCATTATGAAATTTTGCACACACATTGCCAGAGATCCAGAAAAGGACATTTCATCCAGAAAAAGGTTGATTATTCTGAGATATAAAAATAACATTACGTTTACTTTATACCTATGTCCTCTTGATGTGAATGAATTACATTTGCATAACACTTAAGCGTTTAGTCTACATAGTAACGCGAGCAAAGCCGCGGGTAAAAAATAGTCTATAAGTTATTTAAACAGATGTCTCGTTACTGAATGCTCGCTTAAGCGGCTGCCGCTTCAGCAGTGGAAGTTGGATCTTACCAGATAGCCACATTGAGCAGCGTACTCCGCGCTGTGACACACCATGGAACTCAGGTACTGTAAGTGAGAGCTGCACTCCTCTCGGCTCATGGGTTCCTCAATTTGGAGAGATTCTGTTGAGTAGGAAAGTATTAAGCAATATTTTCAAGGTGAAAAAACTTTGTTGTTCGACTCCGGCGGCATTCCGGCCTAACCTATGCCTGACTAACAACAGCTGTGTTGCGCTGCTGTGTTGTCATCTGAAGGGTGTGGTAAGGGAGACATACTTATCGAAGGCATTCCAACTTTGTCCTCAGGCGTACCAATGAATGTAAAGCCAGCCAAGATTGTGACTGTACTGTGACTTGAGGATGGTTACAGACATCCAGAGGCGGCTGTGGCAAATTACTATCAAATGGACTGTATCTCGTTAGCTACCTCCGTATTTTAAAAAGTCGTGATCTAATAATCTAAGTTTGAAGCTTATATCCAAGATTATAAAAAACTTCTACAGCGTGGTTCAGATTACCTATAAGTGGCGCCATCTCTTGAGGAGTTGCGAAGTCAATGTGATACAGCTCGGCAAATGACTTGATTCGTCATATTACTTGATACTCACGCAAATTATTTTGGTTCTCCAACGGTTCCAAGCAAGCCGCGTAAGTCATGCTGCACGTAGGGTAGTCGGTCTGCAGTAAGCCAAGCTGCAGTTGCAGATTTCGGGTGATTTCGCCGCAGTCGCGCTTCATCCTGTCCTCTGGTAATGTCACTCGCGACTGGAAAGATAATTTATACAAAAAGATTAATGATAGGATTTTTTGTACTTAAAATTAAAAGTAGTTAAAATGGGTTAATAAAGATAAATAATTCTTTAGCTGGAATGCTACTTCTAGTGATTTATATGACAGTGGCTACTGACCACTTACTTATTATCCACTGGGATAGATGGATGGTTAGTTGGATGGATGTTTGTTGTTTATGGATGAAATTTAGCACAAAAACAAAACATAAATTAAGGTATAAAACACTTTTTATCGTGATAATTTGATCCGAAACGGGTGCAACCAGGAGAAAAACCTTGTGATGAAAATGAAATGACTTACCAATTTGGTAATCGATTCGTTCAGCAAACGGCATGCCTCGTGGAGTCTTCTGTGTGTGTCAGGTCTTTGTGGGTCCTGTGGATAGGAGTCGTTACTATAAAACTTGTCATGTTCATAATGTAAGTTACATACGTTATAAAATAAAGTAAAAATGTTAACCACTTTCTGATATCCGATTGAGCTGAAATCTTAGAGACGATTATAGTTTCGATAACCATGTGTGATTAGTTAAGAGATGTTATACTATATTCAATGACTGTCTAAAATGGTGATTAATTACCTATTTAGTTTTATGCACTCCCCTGATATGATATCATACGAAAGGTTTCAATTAAAATAAAAAAATGAACTTTTTAATAAAACTATTTTAAATATAACGTTTGGAGTAATTGACATTACATTTTCAACAGGTATACCTCTTTGTGTTACGACTTTGACGAAATCACCGCCGCACCTATTTCTGCCTTATAACAGCAGTGTTAAGCGCTGCTTTGACATTAATAAGTTGATGATGTAAATTGAATAACGACATTTTTCAATTTCTAGATCCTTCTAGAATTTCTAGATATACATGTGAACGCTTAATGATGTCGGAACTGCCATCATTAAGTTCACATACCTGACTTACGACTTCCGCAGTTTTCAGCAAGTTGTAGGTCGTTGAGCACATCGTCTGCGTCGCTTCTTCTATCTTCATCTTCTTTATCGGACCCTGGTAGAAAAAAGATATTTGGTTTATTAAAAAAAGAACTTTATTTTTGATTTAAACAACATTTTTGAATTGAAGGTAGTTGCAAGATTTTTTGTTACGCTATCACTGTTTATATGCTTATCTTCTAGATCTCATAAAAATGAGACTAGATAACTTAGCCAGACTAAAAAGTCTGGCTAAGATATTTATGGGAAGAGAAGAGAGAGTCACTAAGGAGGATCTGAAAAAGTGGTAAGACCTTTTGTGGTTTGATTCCGGCAGCACCACCGTCATACCTATTTCTGCCTATGCAGTACAGACTGTTGGCAGTGTTAAGCGCTGCTATGTGGTGGTTTCAAAGGTGTGGTAAGGAGAGGTAATTATCCGAAGCATTTCGGATACCAATTTAGCCCTCAGTATCAACGCATCTGTGATAGACCTCAGGTAGAATTCTAATCTTATATGGGGTTGATCATGGGTGTTCATAGACGGCGGTGGCCACTTGTCATAGTGACTGTATAATCATTTGCTACTTCTACAATAAAAAGTCTCACATCAGCTGGTAACGATCTCGCGATCAATGCCAGTTGCATGGCAACGTCGGCCACGGTGTGGAGCGTACGCGCCAGTGACTCGCGCTTGCTGATGCCAAGCTGGACCATGCTGGCCATGGATCCCAGCTTCTGCATGTGCTGCTCCAGCTTGTGGTTCAGCTCTCTGGAGAAGTAATATATCATTGCTGAAGTTCTAACACTATTACACTATACGAATAACTATTTTTATGGAAATTTTAAAATCTTATGTATAATATCTCGTGTCACGGTGTTAGTTATCAAATTCCTCTGAAACGGAAAAACCTATTTTTATATTGTTTTATGCATATTTAGTGGGTATGAGAATAGGTTGTTAACTACATTTCATACCTGTAGGTATCTAGGGTGTTTTTGCATTAAAAATACCTATAACACTAAATTTTCACCCCCAATATTCACTAGAAATAATTTATATGGCAAGACAACGGTTGCTGGGTCAGCTAGTAAAATGTACAAAAGGAAAGCTCCGGTTTCAAAAATGCCATTAAACACTGTATAAATTAGCTACAAGTCGTTAAATTGACTCAACCCATTATTGTTCCAATGCAAGACTCCGGTCTTCTCTTAGAGAGGACTAAGACCATAATCCGCAGCACTGGTCAAGTACGAAGTGGTAGGCTTCACATACCTTTGAGAACTTTCTTTACAGAAATCTCAGATGTGCAGGTTTCCTCAGGATGTTTTCCTTCACCGTTAAAGCAAGTGATAATTAATTTCTAATATGCACGTAACTTCGAAAAATTAGAGGTGCGAGCCTGGGATTTGAACCCTGGACTCTGCGATTGAGATGCCGAGCTTCAACTATTAGGTTATCACTGCTGCTATCACAATACATTAAATGGGGCAATATTTTTCCTGTCCCAAATAGTTAACAGATTTTATTTGAATTTAGCGGCTATATCTTCCTGGATAGAACTTTATTAAACGGTTTTATTTTTACTCACTTTTGGTCGCCGCGCATAACTGCACCTTTAGTGGGGAGTAAGAGCTTCTTCAAATCATTATCATTTACCACGTGTAAATCTGTACTTTTTTGCACATCATGAATATCAGTTTTGTTGAAATTTTCTATTTCCTGGAATTGATATATTTATAATAACGGGTTTATTGTTTAATAATTTCACAATCGAACGATTGATAAATATTTTATCCAGACATTAACTTTCATCGACATGTTTAAATTTTTGACTAAATAACGTCAGACGCGTATCCAGCCCATAAAGGCTTTGGTTACAGCTAATCGTAAATAGAAATTTGACGGCGATAAAAAAAATCGCTAGTTCTCATCTGGAAATTTAAGCTAGATTTTTCCACCGGTTTCGCGGTGACTATTGTCTAAAATACTAAAGGTTCTTGGGTTCTTGCGTCTCTGTAATTTAACGGCGAATAAAGGTGTTTATTATTATTTAATAAAAAATATATTCCCCTAAAAGTACTTCCAAAAAGGTTTTAACCTCTAAAAACCCTATTAAAATCTAAAATTCCTTTCTTAATTATCATTCATTCATATCAGCTCTAATATTTTGTAAGAATTTCTTTATGGGGATGACCAAGACGCCATAACGCCATCTCATTAATGAGCTAACCAACCTGTATGATTTGATGTGTTATTTCAGCAATTTCGCCATCGTCTGCATCTTGCCACGTGGCTATGTGTCTACTGGATGCCATGGTTTGGGTTTTGAGCAAACGTATCAAATTTTTCAGATGCTCCTCTAGCCTGCAATAAATTTACCAGATTTTTAGTACCTGTCTAAAACGAAAGATGTAAAAAAATGTTCTTAGGCAAATTGGGCTTATTCTTATTCATGATGTAAATCATTTTTCTTAGTGACATTCTGATTACAAAATAACATTTGAAACTAAGGATTAATTGTAGGAATTTTGTGTGAATTTAAATTTATCGATATTTAGCTCTTCACAGATCAAAAAATTACGAAAATATGTTTTTTATGATATGGAAGTAGCAAACTAACTTGTAGCCCACCGGATGGTAAGTGGCCACTGCTGCCCATGGACACCTGTGATCAACTCCAGATTAATTTAGGAGTCCTGCCTGAGGTCGGCCATAGATACTACCCCTGAGGTCAAAGTCGGAACGTGTCGGGCATATATATGTATCTCTCTTACCCCCACGGCACCACGTATAAAGATCTATGTAGCTTATCTGTATATATAATTTGTATACAAATGGCAGAACCACGTTCGCCTAGTCAGCTAGTCGGTACTACGATCTCACCTGAACTTCTGTTTGGGGTCTGAGAGGTCAATCCTCGAGCGTGTTTCTAGCAGGTAAGCTGCCAGCGTCGGTGGGATCTTTTCTGCGGCATTCGGGTATGCCACCGCGCAGCACAGCGTGGTCGCTGTGGCCATTGATGCTGATGCCGATTCCTGGAAGCATAACTAGTATATACTCTGTGTTTTATAATGATACTAGACTGTTACAGCCGCTCCGCTTGAATAACATACAAAGCCTTAGCGCGCGCTCCACATGCTTGCGGCGGCCATCACGGGCGTTGGTGTCAGTTGCGGGCAGATATCAGTGTATGTCTTTTTATTTCTTTAACGCGGGTGAAACCGTTGGTCTATTCATATGACAAAGGATAACGTATTCGCATAATGACAAATTCATAAGCCAAATTAGTTAAAAGGAATTGCAACGGGAAGTAATACCTTTTCATTATTAATATTCTTCTTTCTAGTAGATTGGAGAATGTTATCTATATTCTTCTCAAGTTCCTCAAAATCGACCATATTCATGTCGAGCGCCGCGCTAGAAACAGCCGCGATGTGGCTATTTACAGCAAATCTGAAAGTTTATTTTTTAAAACGATTTTTTTGTGTTTCAGTTGTATGTATGTGTGTTTGTATGTAACGGAGACTTTGAACGTGATTTTGACCGACTTTGAAACGTCGGGTTAATTTGAAACTTTGAATACTTATCAAGGACCGATGACAATGCAATAATACGAAAAAAAAATAAAAAAAATGAAATAAATAAAAAAACCCCTTTTATAATAAAGCGTAGTTCGCTTTGAAAGTGAAATATATTTATAGTAAAAAAAGTGTACATAAATATTTACCTCATCATATCACTACTTCCTTTCAAGTTTATTAATTTATCACGTAAATCAGTTTTATAAGGCTCTTCGTTAATTTCTTCTATGACCTTCAGCAATGCGTTAACTCGATCATCGCATTTCTGTGAATTCAAAATAATTAATGATTTCACGGTTTTTTTTAATTAAAGGTATTTTTATAACATTGAAATAGCAAACGAGCATGCAGCCTATTTGATGGTAAGTAGTTACTGCCTATAAAAAACACATCATAAATACACCCTTATCAAAAAGGTGTGATGGCGATGCATCCCCAGTCAAATTATGACGGTTCTACTAACTTCTGAATGTAAGATAGACACATATGTCTCACACTTTTGACGTGAACCGTGAAACATGAACCGTACGACATACCTCAGCAAACTGCTTGATTATCATAATATCATCCATAGCACCTCCATCATCAGATACATTAGGCTTTGCCGCTTCCATCGCTTCCTTCATTATATCATCAGCTTCGTCTTTAATTATCTACGAAATAAAATAATTATTTATAACTAATCAGTAATAATTAGATAGAATATAACTTCAACGTCAGAAAAACTTTAACTTGAAGAACTTACGATAATAGCATCTTTATTGTGCACTGCTTTTGCATTGCTAGTTTCATCTGAAAGTTGTCTGGCGTCTGAAGAAACGTCATTGATTAGGTCCTGGAATACGATATTTAAAATAGTTTCATTTATAATGTGAACATAGCTATCGTGGTGCTTAGACTCATGTAGTTAATTAGATGCGTGTTGGACATTTCAGTACGTTCCTCTCTCAAGTATTTTTCCAAGAATTCCGAGAACTACAGAAATTATTTGCGATGAGCAACAGCGCTTCTTTGCTAAGATATTCATAAATTACTATCGCTAATGTGTACAGTGACATTTTTTACGAAGTTATACGTCGCTACCGAGAATACTCCGCACCTAATAGAAAACAGTATAGATTCCTTAGTTTTACTTCAAGTCAGTTATATATATGTAT
>DWNY01001166.1:0-13312 GCA_018250635.1 Telegonus apastus | reverse complement strand
ATCCAGCCAGGTTAACGCACACTTTGGCTTTCACTTTATTTGTAGTTGAAATTGTCACATACCTACATTACTTACATTATAGATTCTTTAACAATAATGTGAGTAATAAAAACGGTTATCATTAATGTTATTCATTGTTCTCACTTTAGGTTTTAAGTTTTATTATGAGATCCAAGGTTATTAAGGTTTTGGGGCAAGGTCAAGCTCCCACGGCCAGCGTTTCTCAATCTTCGCAATTGATAATGCTACAAACGCACTGATTGGTAACGACGCGGCTTTTATTGGTGTTACCACAGGATATGCGTCTATTAGAAATGCCTTTTATATCAAGATTGGTAACTTAAATAATTTGTATACATACTTACTTGCCTACGTGATTTAATTTTATTTGTTTTTTTAAATGTTTTCTTCAAAAATATTGCATAATATCCTTTATTAATTTTTTTTTTTTATTAAATTTACTTATTTGACGAGGACGGAAAGTCATGTGGAGCTGATCTTGAACCATAGACCTTAATCGCAAAATTGAAGATTTAGTGTTTTGTGACGGTGCTAACAAAAATATTAGCTGGTTTGAGTAGAATATATAGTAGCACCGGCAAATCATAGAAATAATATTGGGTAAATACACTATTCCAGTCTTTAACTATGCTGCTAAAGGCTACTGAAGAAGTAGCCATGTGAAAATATTGTCGTAACTACATATAGTTCAGTTGAAATCTTTGATAACAACTCCCGTACCGATTAGATACAGATAACTCAAAAGTTTAAATGTAGTATGTTTTCGTTTATTGTATTATCATAGTTCCTTCTACAATATATTCAATACTATGCAACTAGGGTTGCCACGTTTTTTATTAACATAAATGGTATTTCTTACACAGACGTTGCAAAAATATAGTTGCTCTTTAGGAAAGAACACGTAATATTAGTACATTTTCATATATTTCTCTGAATATTTTAATTATTTTTGTCGACTCGTCATGTATAAGTTAAGGCATATTTCTATATACTGGACGCCACAGTTCATAAGGCAATTCTGGGGGAAAGCCCCCTCAAATATAATATTTTCGCATTTAATTTTTTCTACAACATTTAGTACAATTTACTTAAATATAGTGAAATACCATATATTATGGTGCAGGTAATTTGATTTGATTGTAATTTTGTGAATAATAACCGTAAGAAGAATCTTTGATCTGATGCTGCTTCTTAATATGAGTTTAGAAAGCGCGATGGTTGACGGTAAACATGTTGTGTTTGGTCATTTTATAAAACATTGTGTGGGAGTTTTTTGACAATATGTCGTTAAAGTGTTGACCTTAAGTTCTGATGACCTTTTGAGACTTTAAGATGAGTTTTCGAGATCCTGTAAAATTATTTTTATAGTATAAGTAATTGTAAATAGGGTGAAAATAAAAAGACTCGACCAAAATACCTATGTATATGATAAAACATACCCTTTAATTCCTATAAAACTATACTGTATGTAATGTATAAGTAACTATATTCACTTGCACAAAATCGTTTGTATTTCAGTTCACTACATTAAACTCTCGGTATCTACACGTATTCACTTACTTTCACTCGTTGATAAATAATATTGCCAATTGGAGATTGCTCTATTGAAAGCGATGCTATATGTCGGCTTAGAAATAAGCAACATATAACTTAATTGATGTAGCAAACGATTCTACTTGATTCGAAAATATTAGCCACCCTTGGGTATCTAATCTTGTCTTAAAATAGAATTGGATTCTTATCTGAGTTCAGTCATATATAGTTCTTCGTGTTATTTATTCTGGTATCGATACGGGTGGTGGTGATTCCGCCTTAGTTGAACTAAAAGTAATTGTACCACCTTCAGTTTTACAGAAAAAATACTAGTATAGTCCACGACTTACCTACATTGCACCCGTGCGGCGCCGGGTGGGTTGTCTGTACATAGTATAAACCTTCATATGTGATGAAAAGCGCAATAAAAACCATTCCGTAGTTTGAAATATCTAGCGTAACGCGAGAAGCGACTGTTTTATTAACATACTTTTATGTTTTGTATGAGAATTTACGCTTATTCAATGACCTTTCTTCGCTATTGATTGCCCTTTGAATTTCCACAGTAATTCTGTGAGATTTATTGGCTACTTGTACACAGATTAGATACACGATAACATTAAATGGACACGAGATAATCTGTATAAATTGTGTTATTAAGATTGTCACCGGTATATTGTCATTATGGTCGATTTTATACTGCAAATTCGGATTACATTTGTTAAACACATTTCTATATAATATCTTGTCTTTTCCAGAATATTCCGATGTACAATAAACCGCATACCAGAGTCTAATTCCTTGCTGCAGAAGTCCAGGTTGCCCCTCGGCATACTAATTCATCCATTCAAGGATCTTAATGTAAGTGTAATGTAATCTGTATCTGTATATATAATAAGAATGTAACTCGCGATCGCTGTCCGTATGTTTAAAATTAATTGACGACAAAACAACGGGATTGAATTCATGGAAATGTAGATATATTCAAAGTACGAATCTTAATTTAAAATTTAGGCTCTATATCATCAATAACGATCCACTCTATCAAAAGTTAGTACAATTCAAAATCAGAAGTAACTTTTCTTACGTCAAATTGCGTACGTGAAAATAATAGTTCTACTGTAGTGGATTAGATGGCGCTATTGTAGGTACGAAACGTTACTGATTCACGGGTTGCTTCTAATACCAAATAGCAGAACAACGTTTGCCTGGTCAGCTAGTCCTATATAAATATTTTCTTTTCAACCGACTTCCCAAAGGAAAGAGGTTATCTATTCGTCACGTATATATATATGTATATATTGTTTTAAATATTGAGGTAGCAAGCGAGTATGCTGTACGTACATATCAACATTTATATAGAACAGGGGTTCTATATGAAGTTAATCGCAGATACGTCGTTACTCTCAATGATTAGATTGTCGCCTTTAATGAGTGATACGGCAGCAACACCATTCCACCGAAACGGAAAAACGGCTTCAATCTAGAAATATGCATATTGGCGGTACCTCCCAAAGAGGTATTACAATAGAGCAGGGGAGTCATAGACAGGCCTGTGAGTGCGAGTGTCCAACAAATAATAAGAGAGGGAAGATGAGAGACCTATACTTATCTTTGTCTAATCACACATGCGAAAAAGAAGCAGGTAGGTACCATCATTTGCCCTCTCTTTCTTTTTGGACATATTTTAGGCTGGCTCCCCTACTATAATGTCTATGAATATTTGCCTGCGAATGTATGTCCATTTCTTTGGCACGCTCTACAGTCAAAATGGCTTGACGGATTTTAACATATGAGGTGTTGAAATATTTAGGTTCTAACCAAATAATTTTTTCGTATTTTCGATTTTTATGATCATGAATGAAAAAAAAAACATAACAGAATCACAATTTTATTTCTGATTTCGGTGAATTTCACAATAAAACTTAGACAAGCGAAAAAGCTTCATTTTTCTTATCTTACTTCTCGATTTGATCTTTACGAATAACTAGATAACTTCAGTTCTTGTAGCATATTGAACACTGTTTCAACTAATCTATACTTCATTCCGAACGTAGTTCTGCGAGCGTCCACTGATCCATAGGACATGTTCAATGTGAAGAGGTCTGGAAAGAACTGAAAAAAATGAAATAATTTAATGATTTACTGCCATTTTATTGAACCATCTTAGTCTTTAAAAGTAGCAACGCATCTGAGTTTGAGTACAGATAGAACCCTTGTCTCTTCTCTATATATAATAAGAATGTAACATGCGCTCGCTGTCTGTGTGTTTAAAATTACTTGCCGCCAAATCTACGGGATTGAATTCATCGAAATACAGATATATTCATAGTAGGAATCTTAACTTAACATTTAAGATTTATTTCATCAAAATAGATCCACTCTATTAAAAGTTATTCCAATTTAAAATCAGAAGTAACTTTTCTTACGTCGAATTACGTACATACGTGAACATAATAGTTGTACTGTAGTGGACTAGATGGCGTTATTGTAGGTACAAACGTCACTGATTCACGGGCAAGTTTTTAATACCAAACGGCAGAACAACGGTCGCCTGGTCAGATAGTTTTTTATATCATGGTTGTAGTAAGCATCCGATGTCAGCATCGGAGACACCACATCACACCTATTTCTGCTTTATTTCAATAATGTTAGGCGCTGAGGGCATCTTGAAGACGGAGGTAACGATCTCTTTGTGGTACGACTCCAGCGGCATCACGGCAACACCTATTTCTGATCAATAACTTGTGAAGCGCTGCTGTGTTCTATTTTTAAGGACGTGGCAAGAAAGACATACTTTTCCGAGGCGTTCCAACTCAGGTAAGACACTCATCTTATCTGGAGTTGATCACAGACGTAAAAGAGAATGTCCCTGAAGTACCGGAATCAGAATAGGGCTACGGTATCCCCAGCCAGTATAAGAGGCGACTAAAACGGGACTTCCGAGATGGCAGAGACGAAGTTGAATGTTGAAGAGTGGGACCTCGAACAATCCATCCGGGGACCCCGTAAATTCCACTGGGGGTGCTTTAATGCGGCAAGAATCCCACATATCCCGGCATTGTTCCACTGTGACGGGTACCTTTTGAAGGTTTCTCCGTCGATGACAAAAATAGATAAACCTTAATCTTAATGTCACTAAAAAACTAAAACCTCCGTCCAACCGACAGCGTCTTCAAATGGGATCCATTTAGCGGTTTGTTTGTTCTTTTGTCACTTATTTGTCCTTTGTCCGCAATAAAAGTCCGGAATTCTGTTGTATAATGAATTCGTCCATTATTTGGGTAAAACCATTGTGCTTATTATAATGGAGCCATGTTTAATTTCGGAGGCATTATGCTAATACGCATAATAGCGAGTATATGGAATATTATTACATTTGTCTGTACGTTAAGTAGGTATTCATATTAATTAAAAGGCGACTGTGATTCGACATTTTTTTTATAATATGGAAGTAGCAAACGAGCATGCAGTTCACCTGAGGATGTATGCCCACTGATGCCCATGGATATCTGTTATCAACCCCCAAGAGTCTTATTTCAGGTAGGCCACAAATGCGTTGCTGCTTCTAAGAACTAAGCTGGAAAGCCTCCGATAAGCATATCTCTGTTACCACACATCCTTCAAACCAGAAAAGGCTCTACCACGCATAAAAATCTTATTCCTATTTAAAGGTTACTATTTGTGGTCAACTGGTTTAATTCATTGCCTGGCCTAGTTACACCACATACTCCTGAGCAATGGTCTCCTCTCAGATTTAGAGGTACATTGGTCATAGCTTACTACACTGTCAAGTGCCAAATAAATTTACCACGCTTTTGAGAACATATGAAGTTTACTTTGTTGTCTTTTTTAACAATTTTCGGGAATGTCGGTTCCCTCGCGATTTTCTTCAGTGTTTAAACGTGTAATAAAATATATTATTTCTAAGAAGTACTTAACAGGTTGTAAAGATGTACGTGCGCCTATTTGGAGGCATTTTGCGCGAACGATGCATTCATCGTCATCGTCAATGACGGCTCCGTCTCCGTCAGTCTTAGTAGACTGAGACGGAGCTTTAGACTGAGACGGAGCTGTCATTGGCTCGGTGTCATAGTCCGCGCGAGATGCCCCGCAGGTACATTGTATTGCATGTATTTATTTGATTTTATTAGCTTAGGTGTATACCTATAGTTTCTAAGTTTAATTGTATCCAACCAAATGAATCTCTGTTATTCTAAATAAATATTTTTTTAAATTATAATAAGTTTGAGGAATTAAAGATCGTGATTGGGTATCGAACTTCGGACCGTCCAATTTAGACAAAGTTACAAAAACCACGTTTCACTTCTTAATGTCACTGTAAACTTAAAAAAAAAAGAATTAAGAAAATAATTAGGAAAAAGAAATTAGCTATTAAATTATAAGCGACGCAAGAAAGCAAGGCTTAGCAAAAGCTTTCAGGTCAAAGCACACACGACTAGTGATTCATCAGATATGCCTTCTTTATTCTAGCTACATTAATATGTAGGAGACATTTAGCGACCTTTATTTGAAAGTATAATATTGCGAAGTAACTGTAGGTTATGACAAATATCATTTAATAATGATTTATTGTATGTTTTAATGGCATGGAAATGTTTATGGTAGCCTAAATATGGTTTTTAAAGTTGTGCCTTGTTTAAATATTGTTTAAACCTCTTTTGATACGACTCCGTCGGCGCTACCAGCACTCCTATATCTGCCTAATAACAGCAGTATTAAGTGCTGCTGTGTTTTGATTTGTAGGGTGTGATCTGAGGCATTCCAACTTACTCCGCTAGCGGTAGCTACGCATCTGTAGTCTAAGGATCTGTGATCTTATCTGTTTACTGTGTTTTTTTAGGTTGATTATAGATATCAGAGAGCCAAGCAGAGAATCGAATCTGGAACCTTGAGCATCTCAGACAAGGATTGTGTGCATGATGACGTATGCTCTACATTAAGTTATTTCTATTTCATCTACTCTAACACAAACGAAAGTATTTAATATATCTATTTAATTTCATTCTTAAGTACCGTACATTTTTAACAATTTAAAGGTTTTATCCCTAAAGGCCCACGCAGTTGCTAATTGTACACAAAAGATCAGTATGGTTCGTTAGGCACAATTAATTTAAGTCATCACCTAAACTGCTGAGTTAACAGCTAAGCCCACATGACAAACGATCTGAATTAATACATGTATCAATCTAAATACGTCTAAATTAGTATATCCATCCATCTGACTATTAAGGTGCATTTTTATAGTCACAATTTTATAGTATAAGGCAGAAAAGTAGTCACCGTCGCCTATGGACATTTGCAACACTAGAGGGGCCAATGTATTGTCGGCTTAGAAGGAGCGCTCTTTTAGCACCGTTTCTGAGGACCCTATGTCATACCGTTCCGGTAATGCCTCCGAAAGTGCCTGGGACTGCCACATCTTGCTAGATGCCACTTCTAATTGACGGATTGACCGTACTTACCTTAATGGACGGATGCCACCTTTTTGAGAATAGTCACCTCCTGGCATGCGTGTTGATGACGACAGTAGTGGATGTTACACAGAAGCTGCGGCCCATCTCGTGGGTTTTACCTTAGACGCCTCCTAAGATATCTATGAGTAAAGTGGGAGTGGTGATATTGAAGACCGACACTACACGGCTCTACAGTATATCATAATATTTAAATATGAAATTCAGCTACTGTTGGGGTTCTGTTAAATTCAAATCCTAGTCATTAAATGGACTGAAATGTTCACACATTGCATTTTATAAGAGAGAATTTTATACATACTATTGGGTAGGGCTCAGTCATCAGGGTATCTATACTTTAAACAAAAGTAAACTGACTTCAAATGATTTTATGTAATTCTAAATATATAACTTGAAAGTTAAGTTCAAATACCTACCAAATTAATTTCTTATTTTCCACCGTTATGTGTGTGTGTGTGTTTCTTTTTTATAGTTAGGAACTCACCCTTTGAAACAAAAAATAACCGAATCGGTTCATAAGTTACGAAGTAATCGAGTAACAATCGTCAAAAAATATAATCATTTGAGAATATCAACTGAGTAAGTCGGTAAAAATACACACTGAAAAGTACAGAAAATCACAAACCATTTTTGTCTTACGCTTTTTCGTTCTATGAAATAACTATTTGATATGAACATTATGTCTTTCATGAAGTTCAGTCACCAGCAGGAATAAAAGTTTCAAAACACTGGATTTTATTTACCAAAATTCTCTCTGAAAAGAAAAGAATCTTTGTAATCTAAAACGAGTGTTGTAGTTTTGATAGTCTTGTCTTCTTTGCACTATTAAAACTATTTTTTTAAATTTACGCTTTTTAAGAATTTGCATCGAAATACTAAGGTGAAAGCTTTAGTTGATAAACATGTTGTTGTATTATGATTTTTTAAAATCGTCCCAACCCCCTTTTTTGTTTTTTGACGCTATTTAAAAAATATATATAGCCTATGGTTCCATCACATTTGAGAGTAATCTGTCGACACCCCATATCATCAAAATCCATCAATTCGTTAATGTTCAGAAATGAACGTACATACGTTCAAAAACATTATCCTCCTTATGACGCAGTAAGTTTTATGAGGGGTGACGTATGATTAATTTTCTACCTTATCTTTACCTACATAATGTGATTGTAATATTATATAATTGTCCAGCTCATTTATCTTCACATTCGAAAATGCAGCGACACCGATACTATCGATTTTAGAATTTGATATTTTACTGCGAATTCAGCTTCGAAGATAAAACGATCTTACAGAATAGCATTGCAGGACTTCTATCGTATTTGAAACCGGTTACAGTTGTCTACTGGAGCTCTTTATTCTTTCTTTAATTTACTTTTTTGTTTTATTAACTCTTAGTCATTCACGGAGCTGAGTTTGAATTTCCCTTGGTAGTCTGTCTTATCATTTCACCTTTTCTATTTTCTGCGGTTTCTTTTATTTAAATAAGTAAAATCTATTTTACCAGTCTGAAAGCTACATAACTTTACTACAGTGCACTCGCTAAACTAGATACCCCTGCAGACTTTTTATAGTTATGCAGATATGCTGTTTTCTCTGAGAAAATATTTGAAAGTTAGTCAATGGCAGAAATATTCGTGGTTTGGTTGCTTTGACTACATAGGTAGCCTCTAGATATAACGTCACACTGTCAGTGAAAAACGAAAAACGTCCAAGAGATAGAAGCATGTGTGCGTGACTGACGCACATTAACTTAAAAACGGCGTCATTTGATTTGTTGAATGCTCCTGTTACGCCTTTTTGATTGGACAACAAAGTTGCCTGTTATAAACATTAGTGATTTTGAGGCTAACGGTTAGTGACTGTTTTTGAACACTTTTTGTATGTAACCCTTGGCGTAGAGAGTATATAAAATCCCTCCTGCCTGTCGAAGAATTGGAGCTGCAAGAATTGGAGTTCGAATCGCCCGGTCAGCAGCCTCGAAGGGCGGTATGTGGACTCGTATATCGTCGTAAACACCAGAAGGTGAGTGACTTCAGTTGCTCACCTGGATGGAGCCCGAAGAGGCAACGCACTCAGAATACTTTGGCTACGTCCATTGGAGATCGCAGATCGGAGAGAGAGAATGTCTTTTCGTAGAGCGCGCCTTCAGTATCAACAGAGGAGTTTTAGTGGGTCCCACATGACTCAGCGTCGCTCCCACGGCGGCCCCCATTTAGAACCCTCTATTGTTTTCCCCTCGAGAACAAAAATTGTGCTGGCATGACAATGTAGTAATTCGTTAAATATAATCGATATTAACCAGATCTTATTTCCTATTGTATTATTTAGTATAACTGCCAAACAATTACATACAATATTAATACTATTACATAAATGGAATTAAATACTACAGCTTTAGTATTACCTAATGTCTCCGTAGGCAAAATAATCCGTGACACTCGTGTCCTACGCTTTTAACACCCAATAAGCTCTTAATCTGCGTATTAGTCAGATTAAACACGGTTCAATTACAGCTGAAATTCGTAACAATAAACAGAGCGGTACTCAAGGGTACTGCCAAGCGAAGTCAGTACTTACTTGAAGTATTTGTTCACCTCAAACATTTGAATACAACTTCGTACGTTAAGTTTCGTCTAGAGGAAATAGCTTTTATTGTTCTGAAATTGCTTAGTTTAATAATGTAGTATTTTTAACTTTTTTAAACGACTTCAAAAAAGAAGGTTCTCAATTCCACTGTATTTTTATGGATGTTACTCGATTTCCCCTTATCCTTAATCAGTCGGCATTTTGTTTATATAATACTTTTAAATAACATGTTGAACAATGTTATCTATTTCACTGCTCAACTCTACTTATATAATATGTTTATATTGTACAATCATAGCCCCACAGTAAGATTTTCCCCTGGGCCATGGAAACACAAACACGAACACAAACAACCAGACCCAGAACAGAAATCTAAATTCATCATTGATTCATTCATCCATGAGTGTAAAAGTTAATTTATTACATCCTATGTTTTCCTGTTTCCAGGTCGTACTCCCTTGACAGTGGGAGTGGAGAGGGACTCAGTTGCCACGGGGAACGTCAATGGAACCCTTCCGGTCATCATCGTGAGGCCTGAGAGGGTCATTGACACTATATTCACCACCAGCGTGGCTCTGTTTGTAAGTACAATACAATACAATACAAAAAATCTTTATTGTACACCAAACAAATAGACAATAACAAAAAATACACATAATATATCGTACAATAGGCGGTCTTATCGCTTAATCAAAATTTAAAATCAAAAGTAACTTTTCTTACGCCGAATTACGTGCGTACGCGAATAGTTCTACTTCAGTGGACTAGATGGCGTTATAGTAAAAACATCACTAACTCACGGGCAAACTTCTAAATACAGATGGCAGAACAACGTTCGCCTGGTCAGCTAGTTAATAAATAACTATGTACTTTATGTGCAAATAAAAAATATTGTATTGTATCAATGTTATGTAGATATCGCTGATTTTCATCAATTTCGGTTGCGCGATGCACTGGCCTACAGTCAAGGAGTGTTTGAAGAAGCCGATCGGGCCGATCATTGGTCTGTGCGGACAGTTTGTCTTCATGCCTCTGGTGAGTTGTTTTGTCTACTATTATTTTATTTTTTTATTTTTTTTAATTCACATTATAGTACATAGTATGATAGTAAGTTAAAGCAACATAATAATGGCCATTTAAAGGTTTGTCAGCTTATTACTGTCCCATTGCTGGGCACAGGTCTACAAGTCTACAGGTCAGATTAAAGGCGTTTTGGCAATAGTTCACTGCAATTAAGGTTATTAAAAATTGAAACTTCGATTTTTGATATAAAAATTAAATGAAAAGGCTTGTTTATTTATTTATTGATACAATATTCATAGCTAAATTATGTTATTGTGGCTAAGGGAGATCTCTAGGGAGGCTAGGTGATCATGCCTGGGGAGCGGCCGTGCTCCGACAGTCGCAGTTCGGAGCTTGTATATATGCAAGGTATTGAGAATTTTTCAATAGCGTGATTCAGAATACTAGTGGCGCCATCTCTTAATTAGTTGCGGGAAGTCGCCACATTATCAATATATATGTAACTTAAAATTAAGCTATAAGCCTTAAATGAATTTTCATTTTTAATGTCTTTTACCCCGAGGACGGTTGCGACAAGGCAAGGGAGCAACTGCCCTTTAAGAGATCGAAAAAAGGCCTTACACTGCATTTCTACCGTTAACGAAGGACAGTTGACCCTCCCCCCCCAGATTTTTATCCAAATACCAATGCTGTATATATCAACTGCCCCTCCCCTTGACAGTTAGACAGATGGCAACACACATGTCAATAGATGCATTGCTATACCTAATAGCAAAGATTGAATATATTTTCATGGCACAATTGATCGTGCTTGTACAATCCCCAGCTATCCTTCGGGCTGGGCTTCCTGATATTCCCGGACAAGCCGGAGATGCGGCTGGGCATGTTCTTCACGGGCTGCGCCCCCGGGGGCGGAGCCTCCAACATCTGGACCTTCATCCTCGGTGGTAACCTCAACCTGTCGCTCGCTATGTCCGCCATCTCCACGCTCGCTGCGTTTGGTCAGTTGATAATAATAATTATTTTTTTGTATTTAAACCTAACGATAATTCTGACGGGCTGCCTTTTGGAAAGCCGGTCGCCTATGGACATTTGCAACACCAGAGGAGTCGTCAATGCATCGTCTTTGATGAAGAGCTCTTTTTCTGTAGTACCCCGTGTCATAACGCTCCGGGAACGTTCGCGGCAAAAAAGTCCGTGCAAACGGAACCGTGAACGACCATAAAGGAAGGGTGACGTAGACAAGAGGTCAAATGGCCAGACCTAACAGGTCTAATATACTTAAAATATATATCTTTTATGTAAAATTGTTTGTTACTGTATTTTGTCTCAAACAACTTCATCGATTACGATGTGATTTTTGTACGTTATTCCGATAATTACAAGCGTATCGAATGGGTCTGGTTAGACCGTGGACACTGTCACCTGTATGATTATTAGGGTATAACTAACTAAACCCGGTGGATGACAGTGTTATCAAGGTCATTTTTTGTTAATTTTCAGAATAGATTCTTTATGCATCTCAAGTAAAAAACTTAAAGTCATAAATTTGAGTCTATGGAGCTGATTTCGTTATTCAATGAAAACTCATACACAAAATTAACGTGACTCCATATACAATTTATTCCATGCCATTTCACATTTAACTTTTAAAATTTTCCCAGGTTTCATCCCGCTGTGGCTGTTCTCGCTCGGGCAGGTGGTGTTCCGCAACGCGAACATAGTGGTTCCGTACAAGAACATATCGTTCTTCGTGGTCGGGCTGATAGTGCCGCTGGGCATAGGGCTCGCGATGCAGCGGTACACGCCGCGGATATCCGCGTTCATGGTCCGCATCCTGAAGGGATTCTCTACCACGCTGCTGATATTCATCATCGTGTTCGCCATCGTCACGAACCTGTACATCTTCCAGCTGTTCACGTGGGAGGTGAGGTTTTGAAATCTGCAATAAGATAATGAAACCTAGCTATATACCTAACCTTATTACTTTCGTCTCCAAAAGAAACGCTGTCAACTGTACTTTCCTCTACAGAAGAAACGCTGACCAAATGCTCAGCGTAGTCACAGTAAAACACACACACATCACAATAAAACCATAAAAATTCGACTACGAGCAGATTTAAGCTATATTTTCCTCTCCAGAAGAAACGCTGTATACTTACACGTCACAGTAAAACCGTAAAAAATCTACCACCAGCAGATTAAGCTATACTTTCCTCTGCAGAGGGAACATTGTGCACCTACATGTCAAAGTAAAACCGTAATAATTCTACTAACAGCAGATTCATCCTTACTTTCCGTTCCAAAAGGAATGCTGTGTAGAAACATGTCACGATTAAACCGTAAAAAAAATCAGTCACTAGTAGATTCAACCATACTTTCCTCCGAGTGTGTGCGAGAGTGTACGCTGTACACCAGATCGAACAAAACACATCACAGTCGAACCGTAACACACCCACGAGCAGCAGCTCAATTCTCCTCTGCAGAGTGCACGCTGTTCACCAGATGTAACAGAACACATCAGCCGAACCTTAATCTCGACCTGCGCGTTACAGATCATAGCAGCGGGCATGGGTCTCCCCTGGCTGGGCTACCTGGCGGGCTACGTGGTGGCGCGGCTGTTGCGGCAGCCGCACGAAGACGCGCTGGCC
>DWNY01001165.1:0-13312 GCA_018250635.1 Telegonus apastus | reverse complement strand
TCCCGCCCCGCAACGCCTCGCGTTCGCGATGCCACGCCTTGCGGATGGCCGTCGCGCGCGCGTGATGCAGTAACCGCTGCTTCTCTCTCTCCGCGCTCGTGCCATACCGCAGGTTCACTATGCTGGTCTGCCCGTGGATCTTGACGTCCGCGTACGAGCGTCCGCCCTCCGCAACCTCGTGGAATGTCACGTTCAGTTTGCCCTGCATCCGCTTCAGCTGTTGCTTGTCGTCTGCGGCTCGCCACGTGTCTTCCTTCACGAAGTAGAATACGTCCTGTTGGTCTCCGTGCACGACGAAGGAGAACGGAAGCAAGTGCGAGCGGTTGAACACTGAAGTATACACGTCGCGGTATATAGCGTTTGCAGAGGGCACCGTCGTTACGACTGCACGACCGCGCGAATTTCTCGACACGAGGATGCCTCGTCCGAATGGAGGTTCTGAGTCGGAGCCGATTCGTTTCGGAGCTAGATTCAGAGCATCCGTTTTTAACGCAGACATAGCTGGTATGGAGAGACTTCGGAAGTCGGCAATTCTCTTATTTGACATATGGGAGAGGAAACCAGATTCTATCGTGACACTGGGCAGTAATGATATAGCTGAAGGTATATTGGGGTCGGCTTCTCCAGGAGCAGATCCCCACACTGGTCTACCTTGTGGAATACTGGGAAGTATAGAACCACCAGGCAATTCATCAGGATAAAGTTGAGGTGCCAAACTTTTCGTTTCATAGCCGAGTAGTTTCAGCCATGTTAAATGATCTGAAAAATAATAAACATATATATTTACTTTGATTTACTATGTTTAGTTCAAATAATAATACGCTCGTCACCTGAGCCCCGTGATGAAGCGCTCACCGTACCAATATGACGTGCAATTCCGGGTACCAACTCCGGTCAGACTAATATCTGAATGATGCATTTAGATTTCTGTTTTTGTCTGGATGTTTATATTTTGGTTTTTGTGTGAGAGTGTGTATTTGTGGCACTCACGACACAGAAATATTCATAGTGTGAGGCTGTGAGTGTAGAAAAATGTGTAATAGGTACCTGTAGGTTTCTTGTACTGTGGTCTAACGTTAATCGGATCATTTCCATTAAATCTATACAAATGCAATTGAGTAGGATTATGAATCCTTTCTATAAGATTTTCCCATAGCGGAGACATCCATTGACCAATCAGGGGATCGTAAACTTTTCCGTTTGCCATATGTACTAATGACGTCACTTGGTCCAACAACCCTCCACAAAAGTCCACTGGGAGATACAAGTATGGATTTGAGTCGTAAACTATATGTCCGTACGGTGATCTCATTATTTCTCGGATGCCTTCTCCGTATTGATTGAAGATCATTACGGGAGTTCCACATTGATCCGTTGCTATGTAGTATTTGTGACGAGCAACCTGGTAACATAAATATCAATTAATACCATTCAAATAAAAGTCTAGATAGTTCGAGTTCTAGTCTAGTTTTAGTCTAGATAGGTTGAGGCAGCGACATTGCAGTTAATCAGAAGCTTAAGCGACAAGATGGTAACTATAACAACTATCAGGCAGTAAAATTAATAGAGTGGTTCCATACCTGTGTATAAATTAGATGACCTCTATCGTCGTATACTAACGTCATGAATCTATTTTCACGAGGTGAGTAAATGTGACTGACTTCATGTGGTTTTTCCTTATTCGTGTAAAAGAATTGGGTTACATTTCCGAAATTATCCTTTCTTGTCGATAGTCTGCAATAATAAATCATTATTATAAGATCTAGTTATTCAGGAATAATGGTAATCCGTGCCTTTAGTTGTTAAACTAACCTGTCCAAATGGTCGTAATAATACCGCACATCGAATCGTCCGCGTTTGGTCGCTCTTATCAAAAGGCCCTTCGAGTTATATTGGAACCGTTCCTCTCTGGCATTCTGAGATACAAGTCCTCTGCTATCATATCGATATTGACCCTCACCGAATTTTATGATACGGTCCATATCGTTATACTCCATTGGTATTGTATTTCCTCTGTATGTTAATGATAGCATATTCCCGTTATCATCGTATCGGAAACCCCACGGCTCTTGTGCTTCAAGGCCAGTCAATTGACCGTCACAGTCCCAAGTATAATTCTTAACATTCGTGTAAGTATTGACGCCAACATTTCGTGTATGCGTTCTAGTTTGTGATATTCTGCCATGCTTGTCATAAATGAATTCCATTCTGAAAACTTCCATCCTATGAATATTTACACTAATTTCCTTTTCCAAGAATTGGTCATTAAGCGCTCGTGAAAACATTGCGATTCCGTCATATACAGAAGTTTCATTCCATTTTTGCTTTGAAACAGTAAATTGGCCTAGTATTTCCGGAGCTCCAGTTTTACTATTGTATACAATGTGGTGTGGAATAAGGGTTTGACCACCGATACGTCCTTGAACTGCTGTTGTTCTGTAGTTGTTGTCGTATTCATAAATTATTTTTGCATTACTGAGTCCTGTTTTCGCACCGTAATCAAGCCTTTCTTCCACAAGTAGTCCACCAACGTACGTTGATTCCCATCGATAGTCTACGTCACGGTCAACGTGTAATATTTCCGATGGTAGACCACTGGTTTCAGAGTAATGTATTTGGGTTTGTCCATCACCGTGTACTACTTCAGATACCTTATTTGTGGTAAAGTAACGGTATATAACTCTAGCTCCATCGCCAGGGAATACCGTCTGTAGCAACTCTCCCGTATGAGAATAATGTTGCAAATACTTTCTTGTCGAACCAGGTGGCGTGTAAGTGACTCTCAAAAATCCTATTGATGGCTGAACGCTAAATGTGTGATTAGTACTTGATGGTAATACAACATGTGTTAATCCACCATCACTGTCATATAAGTACTTAAAGCTCCTTTGGCTGGCAAGTGTTATTTTGGAAACCACATTTCCTTCATTGTAGTAAATAAATTTGGTGCCGTCTTGTGTACTCGTTATTTCCGATAACATTCCGTGTGGATCATAGTTATAGGTTTCTTCACTTTCACCCCATTTCCAACCATTGATTCTGTTAAACCGATCATATGATATATTTAATGGAACTCCTGCGCCGTGGGGCGTAAATGAAAGAGGCAATCCAGCAACATCATAAGCAATCGTGAATAGTGGATTTCTATCGGAATTAAAGAATGTTTCTTTACTTTTAAACTGATCAAACTCAATTATAAGTACTCTGGAATCGTTCACCCAAATCTCTCTATTTAATGTTTGTTGTGGGTTTCTGACATCACCTACTAAGGTGTATAACGAATACATAGTGTTTACCAATCCATCACCGAAGGTTGTAGATTGATGGGACCACATATGAAGCATTTCAGCTTCTATAGGTAACGCAGCTTCAAGTAATGGATGCTTGGCTGCTGCAATGCTCTCAAATTTACCCGACCAAGGCGTATCAATTAATAATGTATTGTTAGAGTAAATTCGTCCTTCAGTAATTTGCTTCCCATTATTTATTGTTATTTGTTTAAATGATTGTCCATGTAGTACATATTCGCACTTCTTTGCTACACCCACGGGAATAGTGCTCGAAGGATTGGATACTGTAACTGCAAGCCCATAGTTTTTGGCAAGACCTGAAGTAATATGAACTTGCTCCCCTGATGGCATTATTATTTTTGTAACACGACCAAGCTCATCGTAGTTGTAAATTACCGTATCACCAGCCTGAGAAAATATAGAGCAAGAGAAAATTTAATATACTGTACGCTATAGCTACATGCTATTATAAGAAAGGTCGAAATAGTAAACTAAATTATTAGTCATTAAAATGTATACATACCCCAGATCGACTGTTTAGTAATCCTGTGTTGGCATCGTAATCTAATTCGATTTCAGAAGAACCTTTCTCTGTTATTTTCGTCAGATATCCAATTCCAGATATTTTTAGTTCCAGTTTATGGTCTTGAGTATTCTCTATGGAACTTACGACATTGCTATAGTCTCTTAGTAATTGTACTTTATTACCAGAGGCGTCAGTCACGGTAGACAATTTTCCGAAACTGGTATTCTTTGAGTACAAAAATGAGTATCTGGTTTTTCCTGAAGTTAAATCTTTGGTCGTTATATGTTGACCGTATCGGTTGAAGACGTAAATTTCTGAAGTAGGTGGATATGGTATTCTAAATTCTCCGTTCTCATCGTGGGATGGCAAATAATGTTTAAGAGCTAAAATATGTAACGAACCTGTAAAAGAAGAAGTCGGTTAAAAATAATCAATTAAATATCCCGAAAGATTTTGAACAAAACCAAAGAAAACGTATCATTTTAATATACGGTGAAGAATAAAGTACCTTGATCAACTACATTTAGTACACCATCTGGTGTTACTGCTAGAGCGGATATCGTTTGGAACTTAGCATTTGATGATAGTAGTGTTTCAGTACTCGTTGGTGGTTCGTCTCCTGCCAATACGCTAAGTCGGCAAGGGCAGCCGGCGCCCTCCTCGCGAGGGTTGGCCGGAATTACAGTTGCAGAAATAGATGAATTACATTCACAACTTAGTTCTTTCAAGTTTTCTTGTACTTTGCCAGCAAAGTGCATAATTTTTCCAGATGGGTCTATTGATTTAATAGTATTGGTCTTTTTACTGTCAGACTCAGCCACGTATAAAATACCACTTGGCGCAAAACCTATAGCTAGTATTGTTCCTAAATTAGAATCCTCTCTAAATTCTGTGTTAGTTTTATTTGCCGTCTTAGTGATTGGTTTACCATCGCTTCCAATGCGACAGTGAGAAGGCTGACCAGCTACTATTTTAATTTTCATATCTACAGTTAGTTTCAGAATAATTCTGTCATCTATAAAGTATAGGGATCCATCTAACGGAGATAATGCAACGCCAGTGGGCCATTGCAGTTGAGCTTCATATGGAGCGATGGCACCTCTACACGGTACGGGTGACCAGTGATTGTGATGACCATGGTGACCGACCAAAGTATGGATAATGCCATTCGGATCAACAGCGCGTATATTTGTGCCGTCAGCGATGTACATTGTCTTATCTGCTGCAATAGCAAGACCTGAAAATAATGAATTGATTATTATCTGTTTTTCACAAGTTTTTTTTGTCGAAAAATCGTTAATATGCTAATTATAAGGTGGTAGAAGTCTTTGTGGGTCCACTATAGCGCCGCCACCCTTTCTGTTTAATAACAGCAGTATTAGGTAGCCAGGGAAATACCTATATCTGTTCGAGGCGTTCCAACTGAGTCTTCAGGGGTAGCAACACATTTGGTGTCAATCTAAGGTGGGATTGATCTTGTCTGGGGCTGATTGGATATCTCCACGAGCGGCAGTGGCCACTGATAATATTAGATCAGACTAATTTATTTATTTATTAACCAACATAATTTACACCAAGATAAAGTGAAAAGAACACAGATCAAATACAGAAGAGTTGAGTGCAATTACAATTATAGGTGAAGACAGCATGCAAAAAAAAAAGCGAGTACAGCATATTGTGATACGTCATGAAAAAAATGTTGCAAGTAGTTTATAAGGTTACATTAATGAATATAATGCTTACTAATGCTCGTTTGCTACTTTCATATTATACAAAATATATATTATACCTTTCGGGTGGGCCAGCTTTGCTTTGATCGCAGGTCCTTCATCTCCGCAATTCGAATCATCTCCCGGCACACATCGGTCGCCATTGCCCACGACAGGTTCTGAATTGGACGATGGGTCACGCACTTTTTCTAATGTTAAAACTCTTCTTACTTGATGTTTCTCTGAGTCTGATATGTAAAGATATCCGTCTGCTGGTGATATGCAGATGTAATATTGATATGCAACTTGCGTCGTGCTGTAAGAGAGATAAGTGTGTTTGACATTTTTTTACGGTAATTTTTATTAGCTATCATTTTCTGTAGAGGGTACTTACTCGAGCCTTAAGATAGTAGTGACAACTCCTTCAGGAGTAATGCGTCGTACAAGATTGAAATCTCCAACATAAAGAGATCCATCAGGGCCGGATGTTAATGCCGTTGGAGTAAGAAGACGTGAATCTGCGGCTTTTCCATTACAATGATCTGGACAATCTAAAGATCGTTGAAGACCCGTTCCCATCACCACCTGTTTAATTAATATTATAGTCAATAGTCAAACAATTTATTTCAAAGTAGGATTAATTACAAGCAGACCAGTTACAAAGGTCGATCATAATTAAAACCATACCAAAAACTAAACTTATACATCCAAATAATAATAAACATGTTTATGCATTTTTAATCTGTGTATAAGAAAAACATTGAGGGAAAATGAGGTTTAATTTGCTATGTAGCATTTAAAAGCAATAGCGCATTTTTTGACATAGACGTCTGACATTAGTTGACGATATTTTTTAACATTGTCAATTTATTGTTTTATTTTGTTTAATTTAAAATATTTTGTAACACAATTATACATAAATATGATCTATTAAATTTCTTCTCCGCATAATCTTTCCCGTATGCCTACTATATTAAATACAAGTCACACTCAGAGATATATTTCAAAAATAGTATTAAGTATAATCATATGTGATACTAGCAGTTCCCCGCGGTTTCACCCGCGTTAAAGAAGTAAAAAGGCATAGGTGCTTTAACGCCCGCGAAAGCGCCGCGAGCCCGTGGAGCGCGCTTTAATGTTTTTTTTCTAAAAATTAAAGTAGCCTAAGTTACACCTTAGACCTTCAGCTATTTTCCAGAAAGTGAAAGTCCCGTCAAAACCCGTCCACCCGTTTAGAAAATTACTTCAGCCAAACAGACAGACAGACAAAAATTTTTATAATTGTATTTTTGTTATAGGTACCGTGTATACTTTCATGTGCATTTAGTTGTTGTTGTTACAATGTTGTTATTGTGATATTATAAACAGACACTTCAATTTTACGTATTTGTATAGACAAGAATAAATAAACAGTGTGATGTGGCTATAACAATAATTTGCATAAAATGAAATAAAAACGAATTAAAACTACTCCTTTTCGTTACGGATATCAGAAGTTTGATTGATAAACATTAAGTAGGTATTTACCTATTACTTTACCAGAATGCATTCAGTATAAGCATTAGAAAACTTAATAATTATTCGTCAAGATACCTTACCAAAATTGCATTGCATTATGGATGCGTTGGTTTATCTGAGACAGTAGGGTTGGCACATACGGGCATTTAAGGAGCTGTCTTATTGTAGGGCAATTCGTTAAAGTAGAGCTAAAGTTTTATCCATCGCGGTAAGGTCATTTCTATTTAATGAATAAGCGGGAGTAGTTAGGTTATAGTTTATAGGTTTTTATATCATGGAAGTAGCAAACAGCAAAAAATGATAAGTGGCCATTCCCGCCCATGGACATCTGTAATCAATTCCAGATAATATAAATCCTACCTAAAGTCGGCCACAGATGCGTTGCTAGCCCTGACGACTAAGTTGGATCGCCAGGAATAAGTATATATTCTTTACCACACCCTTTAAATTAGAACATAACACCGCTGAACACTGCTGTTATAAGTCCTTTCTACTTTGTTATAGGAAAAATCCTTGTCCCTTCCATACATCCATCAGTCTTTTGAATCCACTCCTGGGCATTTGGACTATGCCATAAGGGGTCATCCATAAATTACATCACACGTTAAAGGAGGGAGGGGGTTGACAAAGTGTGACATGGTGTGGCAAGGGGTGGGGAGGGATCATAAATTTGTTGACATAATATTCTAAAATGTATATCTTATAATTTTATATTTTTTGTGTATGATTGCAAAATATTTGACGTCACACAAGGAGGCAGGGGTCTCAAAAATGTTACCAGCTGTGACAAATATCCAGTATTGTTAAGTGACAGCCCTAACAGTAATTCTCTTCTCGGTATTGTCTGCCTTCTAAGTGGAAATTGACTAGAAATTACATGCATTGCGCGCTCGACCGGGCATGCACCGCATATTAGGGTCTCTGTAATTCAGTGCTTACGTAGTAGTTTAAGTACAGGCAATACTGCGCGGTATGTTCAACTATTCATGTGTATTGAGTCGCATGCAACAATTCGTAATCGGTCCGCTGGAAAGGATAAACAATACAATACATTGAACATCCAACAAAAAACTACTAAAGTTACGCTTATTGAATATCTACTCTCTGTTTTAATTCAATGGGTGTGGGAAGGGAGACATACCCAGTGCCGGTCATAGGAGCGGGTAACTCGGGCAGTCGCCCGGGGCGCGGGGGCGCCGCGAGCGCCAACGCAAGTCGAAAAAACGCAATATCTTCCGCTTTATAATACATATTAAAACTGATATAGAGCGCCGAATGTTTGACTCGCCCGCGGTACCAAATGTGTGACTCACTCGGGGCGCCAAATGTGTGACTTGCCTGGGGGGCCTATCTAGGCATTAGGACCATGTCATGGCTAAGGCCGGACCCGGACATATCTATCTGAGGCGTTCTGACTCAGACCTCAGGAGTATCAACACATCTGTGACCAAGCTCAGATAGGACTCTGACTCTATCTAGGGTTGATCACAAATGTCCAAGGGCGGCAGAGGCCACTTACCATCAGTTGGACTGAATGCTCGTTTGTTACTTTATTATTATAAAGAAAAAGTAAAAATAATAATCTTTTATTTTGTTCACACATATGTCTCTAATGAGTAATATTGTATGTGTTAGTTTTGTTACGTAGTCATTACCTTGATTATTTATTAAAACAACAAGATAATAAAAATTATACCAAAAATATATAAGCTAAGTAATATCACGCTGTATTACGAGACCCGAAAGTACCAAAAAATGTATTAATTTTAGTCATAAATGACGACAACAGCGCCGGCGAACGCCTAGGGACGAATTAGTCTTACAGATAAATTTAATAGGATAATATCACGCTACGACGTCGGGGGCAAGAATACCCAAAATATATTATTTATACTCATAAGCGCTGACAGCTTCATGGCCAGGGCTATTTATAAGCAAGTAACAAAACAGTGGCATACTGGTATTAAGTGAAACTAGGCGTATGTGGAACCCTGAGTGGTTCGACTCCGGAGTCAACACCGCCACACCTATTTCTGTCTTTTAATGCAGTGTGAAACGCTGTCGTGTTCTGGACTTAAGGGTAATAGAGACATGCTTATCGGAGGCATTCCTTACGATCAAGTGGACTGCATGCTCAATTTCTACTGCATTAAAAAAACTCGAGTGCATATAAATGGTCGAATAATAAATAGTTTGACAAAATTACAATGTTTACTAGTTAATAAAATAGGAGCAAACAATAATACAGAAATTATTGTAAAGTTAGTTAAAAATTTATTTAGTTCTAACTTTTAGTTAGTATAATTAATTGTTGCAATTTAACTTACGAGTAAACGTAATGAACTTATAGCACACGGTTAGCCAGCTTGAGAATAATTGTACTTTTGCATAGAGGGTTACTTTGTAAGCCCGAATAATCTAACCCTCCCTTCGCTGAAAATGTAGCATACGAATAATAGCGCCGAGGGAAACTTCGCCGTCTCCGTATGAAGTGTTGCATTCAATTTTATTCCTTATTGTACCTCAAAAATATTCCGATTGTAAACCTTCTCGTTTTGAAGTCAAAGTAGTACTCCACTTAACAATTTTTTCGTTAATATTGAAAGAGATATAACAGTTGATAAGTTTGCCGATAACATGTTCCAACGTGCTCTATAAGCACAGCCGCGATATGAACGGAAATTGAAAGTCTAGATTTCCTATATAGATGACATTTTCGTAGGGATCTGATATTAAACCTTATCCATCTAAATATTATTAGCTTCTACTGGATTGGATCTGTCGACCTCAGATGCTCGATTCATTACGTGCGACGTTTTCAATGCTGAATCATATTTTCAATATAACAAAAATTTCCGATGTCAATGTTAGGTGCATTCTACTGCCTCCGCCTATTTCAAATCCATCCCGTTTCTGTCTCGTAATATGGTGGTAGATTGTCGTGAAGAAGTTCATGCGTTTCGGTGAAAGGGTGCGGTTGCCGGTTTAATTAGCAACTAGGTTGTTCTGCTATTTGTATTTAGGAGACGCCGATGTGCCATTTGTATAAAGAATTCTACGTAAGAAAAGTTACTTCTAATTTTAAATTGTAATAACTTTTGATAGAGTAGATCGATTTTCATGAAATAAAGCCTAAATGTTAAGTTAACATTCGTAGTATGAATATACCATTTCCATATATTCCATGTTGTTTTGGAGGTAAGTAATTTTAAACACACAAACAGCGAGCCCGAGTTACATTTTTATTATATATACAGATTTTGATTTTGCAGTGGGACAATAATGGGTGAAGATAAATAAAACAGAATAAAGACTGTACGTAACTCGTTCAGCGTTATGTAGCTAGCGTGAAGTCACCCATTTCCTGTTTAAGAAGTTTTCATTTCCTACATAATTTATTTGAGGAAAACGATAAACAGAGAGCCTGTAAAGGAAATTTCTTGTATCAAATCGCGTTTTGTTCCGTTGAAAATCAGTGGAAAATTCAGTTGAAAACGTAAATAGGCTAAAAGGTAGTCCTTCGCGGTTCGAATCCGGTTCCACCGTCACACCTATTTCCGCCTTATAACAGCAGTGTTAGGCTGCTGTGTTCTGGTCTGAAGGGTGTGGTAAGATACCTATTCGTGGCGTTCCAACTTAGTCGTCAGGGGTAGCTACGCATCTGTAGCCGAGCTCAGGACTGTGATCTTATCTGGGTTCGATTACAAATGTCCATGGGCGGCAGTGGCCACTTACCATAAGGTGGGCTGCATGCTCGTTTGCTACTTTCAAACCATAAAAAAATAGACATTTGCTACAGTCGAAAGCCGGTAAAACGTAGAGTTAGAGACTTGGCATATGAGCATTGAATAGCTTCCAATTTCCTGTAATTGGCCTCTACTAACCATGGACTTCTCTACTCCATGTAAAGGGCCATAGGACCATTTGGTTCGACTCTGGCGACACCACCGCCACAGCTATTTCTTCCTAATTTTTTTTGCCGATTTTTTACCTACTTATGTTTGCAGCATCGAAACAAAAATTTATTTATCTGGTATATGTATTTCAGCTTAATAACAGCAGTGTTAAGGCTATTTTGGTCTGAGGCGTTCCAACTTAGTCCTCACTAGTAGCAACGTATCTGTCCAACCTTTGGTAGGTCTTTAACCTGAGGTCTATGATAGTCGTCTCATAGCCAGCATCGACCGTAACGCTAGAACTGTGTCAGCTAAAAATAAGTGTGAAAGTGGTGCCTTTTAAAGTTATCTAGTTAAACGTCTATGGCTATGTTGTTTGAAAAATAGCAACCTAAACGTAACCCCTATATTTCAATAGCATTCCCCGGGAATTGTTACATTTCTCGTGTATTTGATCTCGAACGTGAGCTCATTCAAAACTTCCCTTATTTCCGCGTTAGGCACAGGCTTCACGCGAAGCGAGAAAGCGAGATAAGATGAAATAAAATGTTGTATACAGTAATATTGAGGTAGTTATAAATTACCAGATACAATTGTTGAGTGTTAAGCTACTGTGTTCTGTTGGTGCGATAAATACCTGTGTTTTTTATTTACTTTTTACGTTATGTAAGTAGCAAACGAGTATGCAGCCCTCCTGATGGTAAGTGGCCACTGCCGTATGGACATATGTAATCAACCACAGATAAGATCACAGACCTGCCTGAGGTCGGCCACAGATGCGTTGCTACCCCTGAGGACTAAGTTGGAACACCTCAAATAAGTACGTCTCCCTTACCACACCCTTCAGACCAAAACACAGCAGCGCTTAACACTGCTGTTATAAGGCAGAAATAGGTGTGGCGGTGGTGCCGCCGGAGTCGAGCCAAAAAGGGCCTTTAATGATGAAAATATGGATGAGTTTACAACTGGGAGAGTCGGAAATCGAACCCAGAACCTATAGCATTGTAATCTACTAACCTAACCTAACCTTAACATTGTCGAAACGAGCCATTTAACAAAATTAATATTTGGTATGCAAATGAAAATCCTATCATTAATCCCCATTCCCTATAGACTCCCTGAGAATTTGGCAATATTCAAAATGGCGGAATCATTTTTCCGAGATTTATTAAACCAAGATTTGAATTGGAAATTGAGAAAACGTGATTACTGTTATCGTATTTTCCCTTTTGGTACAATCCTCAATTTTATATACGGAAGTGGCAGACAAGCAGTTGATGGTAAGTGGCCACTGCCGCCCATGGACATCTGTAACCAACCCCAGATAAGATCACAGTCCGGCAGTAACCATACTATCAGATAAACTCCCTTACATAGAATTTTTTAAAGGTAGAACCCTATGTACGACTCCGGTACCACCGTCACACCTATTTCCGCCTTGTAACAGCAGTGTTAAGCGCTGCTGTTATTAGGCAGAAATAGGTGTGGCGGTGGTGCCTCTGGAGTCGACTCACGAAGGCTCTATCGCTGTTTAAATAAGGCAATGTCATCTGCGAAACAATTTAGTACAAGCTAAAAAGTTTAAAGGTCATATCACGATGGTTTGACTAGAGGTACCACCGTCACACTAATTTTAACCGTGAAGAAAGGCTTATTGAAATACGAAGTGATAATATTAGTCTTAATTGCAACGAATTGGTTACGGAATTCCGTAACCATTTCCGTTACAAAAATCGTTACACAATTTTTTCCTCTCTCACGCTAAAGCTAATATTTATCTTCAAATAAGCATTTTTGTTCGAAATCTAATTAAAAATTAATAAATTAACACACAGAAAGGTACAACAAAGTCGAAAACATAAAATAGGTAGTAAAGGATAAATCTTTACGCCTCCTAAAACTAGGTTATTACTTGACATTGACTAAGGAATGGATTAGACTCCTAATCCAAAGCCTTATAATTAAAGGTAGAACTCATTTCAGCTTAAGAATGAATACGGCTAAAGTTATTTCTAGTAAATTTTAGTTCTTTAAGAACGATGATGTACCCGCCGCAATGGTCGAAATTCTCACAATTAAAACTATATAAAAAACGTTCTATATTTATTTTTGTCTGTGCACTAAGAAAACATACATTATAAGGAGAATAAGGTTTAATTTTCTAAGCTGCATTTAAAAACTATAACGATTTTTTTGACATAGACATCTGACATAGTTGACCATGATTTAATATTTTAAGATGTAACAGGTACTCACGATACGTTTCTTAATGTTGCCGATATGTCGACCCAGTTAAATGGATCGTGGTCACGGCGAAACTGCGGTGGCGGGGAGAAACCGTAGACAAGTACTAGTGATAGATTAATCTATCTA
>DWNY01001164.1:0-13316 GCA_018250635.1 Telegonus apastus | reverse complement strand
AATTGTTGGACACTCGTACACACAGGCGTGCCTATGTCTCCCCCACTCTATTTATAATAACTCTACGACATACGTACTCACACATTTGTTATTTGGATGGCAACGACGTGGTATGAAATGGAAAGAGTGCTTGGGGTAGATTAATATAATATATCACCAAATAAAAAGACGCGCCTCCTTTCAAAATATTGTTAAAATAAATCGTCAAATTAAACTTTTGAAGTTGTTATATTCTAATCTCAACTGGAATCCAATTTCTAAGTTCAAAATTACTTGTTTACAATCAGTTACTTAGAAATTGGCATTAATTTTGTAATCTAATATTTGTGTTATCAATGTTTTTCTGTACAGTAGATACCTATTACGGGTGTGTTATTGATTTATTTTCAAACAAATTTATAGGTCATAAATCCAGGCACTTACTAAAAGTTAATAATTCATGTAAGTCGTATTTCAGGGAAAAATAAATAATTGGCCAAGTGTGAGTTGATCTCGCGTACTGAGGGTTCCATACCACATAATTTTCCACATTTGTTATCTTTAGTTGCATCTATAGAAGTACATAAATTGTATTTTTTGTATCAACCTATTTCAGTTCAATATATAGCTTTTCTTTACGGATATTCCCTTGCTTTACAACTTTCTCTTTATTTTAGTCCTATTTGTCTTATAGCGACCATAGTTAATACGGCCCCAGTTGACATTCAAATGCCTATCTATTGAGGTTAAAGAGATAAAGCCATGTCCGTCAGTTCGACGGACTGCGGAGACTTATTAAAAGTGTGTACGGAACCCAAAAAAATATGGGAACATTACAAACGAACGTATATAAAACGCGTACAAAGTTGATATTCCACAGACAGCAACTAATCCCGGCTGATGAATGGCCGCCGTTAACTTTACGAGCGGCATTAACCCAATTGATAATATTAAACCAAACAATATTTTCGTGTACGCACCAATCGCATAAGTCCTGCCCACACTACGCGATAAATTTTAAAACGATTTTTATGTTTCTGACTTTTTTTTGTAGAAAATGACCAAGCAATCTTTCGTGTAGTTTAAACGTCTGGGTGGAGGTCAAGTCATTAGACGCACTGTGGCGCTCGATCTCGTAGACCGGAACGACCTGTAGGACCTTAGGCAACTATACGATAATGGCGACGCGGAACACTTTACCCCATTATTAAACAATAGGTACGTGCTTTTCACCGTTTTTTGTGTAAAGTTATTCGGTTACTTTTGAGTCTGCATATGTCGACTTTGAAGTGTCGGTAAATTTGCGTTTATTGGAATTAGCTGCGATTATTTTTTCATTTATTTTTATTGTATTACTTTAGTTATTGTAAACATTTTGTATTAAATTTAACTTACATTTAAGCTATTAAAATTAGTCAATAAATTAAATATGAAAATCATCATGATATACTGATTCGTATTATATCTGGTGATTACTTGCTTAGGTTTTTGGGATCGGTCTTTCATAAGGATTATGAGGTTAAGATTACGATATATGTAGATCTGTTTATGGGTTAATGTCCATGGCATATACCTACTAAGGCATCATAATGTGCATCGCATCTTGTCACTGAATGCATCGATACAACGTTTAAACAATTATGAATAATTTTATTTCTTCTATATGTCTTAAACGATATGTAATACAGGTAGGTACAGGTAATAAAATAAATCGTTTCCACCTTTCAGCGACACTATCATCGGATCTCAAGTACGAAGTGTGCCCTAAGCGTCGTTGGCCCGTTTGGATTTCATAATCTCGGTAATCTTCGATAGCGGCGATACGGTGGATAAATTACGTATATGATAGATTGTGTATCTGTACGTGGGTTGTATTGTAACTGCGTAGTACCGGTGCCGCCAGCGTGTCTGGAGCCGCGTGACAGCCTTCACGGTGTAACAATGCATCCGAGAATGCTGATGCGGTTCGCTCGCGACGGCTCCGTCTTGATTGGACAGAAATTTGTTGCTCGACTCATCTGTTATGTAATGTGTAATGGTTTTGCGCATAATTTTGTTTTGGTTTATCTCGGATAAGGAATGTTTGCTGTAGTTTACGCTTAGAAGGTCTCTAGATTATTATAGTATTTTACATTAGTATAAAACTGCTAATTACGTAGAATGAAGCATCATCAGTGAAACTTTTTAGCATGCATTGTGCTAAAGCTGAGGTTTTCCCAACTCATTCTATCTATCAATGATTAATCCATAGAATTTTGAAGTTAGTTCAAAATTCTACGGACCATATAATATACTTCTGACCTACCTCATAAATAAATAACTGTTCAGTTAGTAATTAAGGACCTATAGCTAAAACAAAACGGCTTCAATAAATGTAGAGCTTGTAAATAAATGTAGAGCTTCCAGATCCACTGAACGTAAACCTATGATTTGGTTCAATTATTCATTCAATGAGTCCCGAGCGGAGCGGCTCCCGGGGCCCGCTGTCGCCCGCGGCTCGGATGCACCAATCATCGTCCTTAGCTATAAAGACTAGCTCGGTAATGATAAATCTGGGATGCGGTACCCTAAGGACTCTACCACTATCCCAAGACAAACTGATCGGATCTGTATAGTGAGATAACGAGATTTAAGTGCCACGAACAGTGTTTGTATTTCAAAGATTTTATGTAAAATAGTCTACTCTAGTGGTATATAAACTGTGAAGAAGGGCGATAGGCCCTTGGTATCTGGGGTTCCAAGGCATATTCGAAGGCACGTTTAATTTCCTATATTATGTTAATATTCGAAATTATTATTAATATTATTATTGAAACGGCGAAACCTAATGACTCTGATTTGAACGCTTTTAATTTTAAAAGAAGAATAAATATACAATAACACTGAATGAAACCATATATTAATAATACCCACTACAACGTTTACTAAAGTAATTGGAAAACATTACTCACAGCCTTCGATAACTTTCATGTAAGTCAGATTACAGTTAGATAAACAGTATAATTATATAATCCAGCTAAACGTCTCATTCGTACAGTCACTGGTTAAGCGTAGTGTAGTATATTAAAATGGTTGCTACAGGAGCTTCGAATCTTTGCAAAATTTATGATTCCTCTTATAACCTTAATGCCAAGCTGACGGCTCCCGAGATGCGCAAACGCCCGCAGCGCGGACGCTTTGCTGTTTCTGTGTAGGTATTTCTAAGGATTTATATATACAGGATGTCGTAGCTTTAAGGCAGAGACGTGAATAGGAAGGTTTAACAAATTAATAGCTCTCGAAGGCTGATGCAATCCTGTCGTTGGATGCAGGTTACAGACCAGTCTTGTATTGACCATACCGGTGGTGCAGGATATCTGACACCGTTTGGTTATTATCTCTAACTTTTCGGCACTAATGTGCGTTGCAGTATCACTTTAGATAGGACTAAATGAAAACATTATTAGAAACGTAGAAGGTGGTACAACTGTCATACTTTAACTGGTACTACATCACTCGCAAAGGTATGTGTCGCCTATTCTGTCTCATAACAGTGATATGAGGTTGTCTTGGTCTTAAAGTTGGCTGGAAGATTAGTGAGGATATTGAGTGAAGATAATGATGTAGACGTTTCAACTATGCCAAAAGAATCAACGCAGCTGTAATTGAAAAGATTTTTATAGACAACAGTAACAATAACGCTTTTAATAACGCTTTCTATTTTTCCTGTATCGTGGGTGCCATGGACACACACAAAGACACACACCCAGAATAAATATCTCAATTCATCATTCAAATATCTCTCTGGCCGGGGATCGAACCCGGAACCCATTGAGTGACAGATCGATATGGTTACCGCTCCGCCACGCGGGTCGTCAATATAAGATCAAATGAGCTCCAAGAACGTTTGCTGTTTCCACATAAAAAAAACAACATGAAACTACGCAACACTTGTTGACAACAAACAACTTTAAAGGAAATGGATTTTTTACTGGGTATTTTTTTCACAGTCACCAAACAGATTTGTCTGAGCTGTTAACAGGTTGACCGTAGCCGCCTCGTCGCCGCCGACGCAACACTGCGTGACACATATCACAGGAATAATACCTCGCCAGACGTATGTCTTTACTGTTTATTTTTGTCATGCTCTTCAATATACGCTTCCTGTATACTAACCCAAATATGCCGCGTGACACGAAATGTTTTGGGCTAGTCTGTAGTGGGATTACGATACGGGAAGTTTATGGTATTGTCATCTTCACGGTCAGTTATGCGTTTTGTTCATAGATTTTTGTTTACATGTTTGTCGATTCATTATTTTCCTAGTAATTAAATAAGCTCCACTTTTTATCTCTTATTTCAGAAATTTGGCGAAGTTATTAAAAGAAGCCTACTAGAAAACTAAATACGAATTATGAATAATAAAAAAGTTTAAATTATTATTCAATTTTTTTATTTCTGATTATGTCAATTTTGTAACAAATAGGTAATGATTACGTGATAAAAAATTCTAATCACATAATTCTTTCTCTTTCCTCTCTGCTTAGACGGCTTCCTCTCCCGGTGATAAGAGCCGCGCCCCTATAATTAAGATTATCTCACAGATAGGCTGCGATCGCAACTGCGCAGTATTCGATGGAAAATTCACAAAATTCGTGAGCGATTGCGTAAGAACAAAGAACTGTTCCCGTTGACACGTTTATCTGTTGTGTTTGCGTTATCTCGCCAAGACAAGCCTGATTGACTCATCACAAGCTAAACTGCTTCAGATAGGGAGATGTGATGTTTTGTTCTTGTACTGGGGTTACGAGTTTTCGAGCTTTCATTCTTTTGGAGCTATCTCCTCTGTACTTAAATAGGTTTTTTTTAAATCGCTGTCTAATCACATCTATCTGATTGCCTCATCTTCTCTTAAACTGGAACATAACACTTAACATTGCTGTTACGAGGCAAAAATAGGTGTGTTTGGAATTACAACTGTCTTCTTCTTGCACGAGCGCTACTACCTCTAGATTTTTTCTTATCATAAAATATCCAGAGCCAACCATGGCATGAAAACATGTTTCATTTAGTTACTGGCTACATCAGATTTATTTTGAATAGTGTTTTCCGTCTGAGAGTTGTTGAATGCAGTTTTGTGGAGATTATTGAATTAAATAATTAAAAGTACTTACTTAAATCAGGTCGATTCACGCTCGTTAGAAACAGTCTTATAACATGCGACTTGGACGTTTTGTTAAATTTTCTTTAATAACTCTTAACAAATGTTCGTTCAAACATTATTACTACGATTCCGTCTATATTTAGCTTGTGCACTGCATGTAGTGAGTGACACGTACTTTGTCGTTATCGGGTCATATTGGAGCGCAATCGATCCCGCTTCCGCGAATTCTGTTCATTCATTAATAAATTGAGGTATACATACATCGGTACAGGCCCGATGCGACGATAGAAATCATTAAGGTTTATTTAACGCTATCGGACGGTTGGTATCAAGTATAGTATATTGTCAAAAAATATTTAAACATCTATCATAGTAAATGTCCGGTAAATTCTTAAAGGCACGTATGTATTTTGACAGCTCTAACAATAACGCTTTGTAACTTATAGCCATACACTAGGATTTTTCCTGTGTCGTGTGGGTAGTGTGGACATATACAAAGACGAATATACAAACACCCAGACCCAGAACTAATATCAGAATTAATCATTAAAATATCTGTCTGACCGGGGATCCAACGCGGAACCCATTGCGTGATAGACCGGTAGGGCGACACCTCCGCCACGCGGACCACTACGATTATATAATTATCATTTATGTTTAAAATTCGAAACTAATTTCTATAGACATTATTAAGCTGTAAAATATAGAAAAAGCTGGAAGTCGTCGAAACTTCATTTAAATATAAAAGACAAAAGTGTAGATTAGAGACTCCGTGTAAGTCACGGTTTAACTTATTAAAGAATGTGTACAATCACAATTTCGCGTAAAACAATGAATCATTCGATATGTATTTAAAAGCATGCTTAACATTATTGACTAATTGTTATTATCAGGTGCTGATACAACTGTGGCAATTTCGACTAAACGCGACTATTGTACGTGACGGGGCCCACGAGCTCTGTCTTTTAATCAGCTCCAATCAATTATCTATGATTACGATTTGCATTTAAGTATAACTGTTGTGATTGTGACACGCGGTACGCTCGCCGGCGATCCTGCGCGGTACATATGACAGACAAGATAATTGGTATTTCCATGTAAAGTTTAGATAACAAACATATGGAATTAAAAATATCGAAAGGTAAATTAATAGGTGAAAGCAATGTCGCAATTAACATAGCAGAGTAACCACGAAATATTGTATGAGACGCTTAACTTAAGAGGTTATTTTACCCGAACTTCGGCAAAATGAAGTCTTATTTGTCAAGCCACGAAAAGTTTTGAGGAGTATAATTATAAGAGGACCGTCTCTCACCTTTTTTGTCTCTAACCATGTCACATCATATTAATGCCACGCGCCTATGACTTAAGGACAGATTTATACGACGCGTTCCGACTTATTCCTTAGCGGTTAGAAACGCCGCTTAAACGCCAATATGTTCATAGAACATACATCTATTCTTATATGATTGCTAAATTTACTTATTCACACTGTCTGTATAGCCAAGTCTGAAAAACAAATATGAATTCCGAAGAGTGCAGGTACTCTGTTTGTGTATTACAGTTACATTTATCAGTATCGGATCATATCTAGTGTGACCGATTGGCGCGGTGTCATCCGTGTTGATATAACGAGGCGTTCGTGGGGTTCATAAACTTTCTAGTACCATGGTAACCGATAACGAAAATTAAAGGTGTACACGGAAAGTTATGATTGGATCGTACCTATTTATTCGTGTATGAACTATCGAGTTTGTATGTTCTTGGCGTCATATGCAGTTCGATTTCGACTCGTTACTGGGAAACTATGGAGTACCTACTGAGAAAGTGTTACTTCCGTTTTTAACAGTCGTTTTCATTCATTTGTCTATCTTAGAAAAAATATCTATATTAATAAATATACTTTAGATATCACCGTCATAATTCAAATTTCATTATTTACAGATTACTGAAATCATCACCTAACTTGGTCCAGTTTGTGTTTCATACCGGTGTTTCATATAAAAATAAAAGAATCACCCAAAATAAGTACTGTTTTCCAAGTGATGTTTACATCATAGTTCATTCTTTTCTAATAGAGCCTTTACTTATTGTAAGAGTCCAGTGCGTAGTTCTGGAAACAAGGAAAGGGATTTTAGTCAAAAACACTTTCGTAAAATCTTTTGTCTAGAATTATTCGAGCCTCTAGGAACCGAATTCCTTATTACTGCGCTATCACAAATCTATCGACAAAGTATTGGTTTATTTTTATCAGTGCTTTGACACTAGCAAATGACCGCGCAGGCGAGCAGGTTACTGTTAACAGAACGTTGCAAGGTTTTTTTTGTAAATATTGAGATTCGATTGGAGTTGTTTGCGAACGAATCGTTGAACCCGCCCGACATCGGCCGGCTTCGTGGGCTTGCAAAATGGAAACTATAAATTGACACAAGACGTAACGCATTTTTTTTTACCTTATGCGAAAGAAAAGTTAACATTTCAAAAGTTATAATTTCAGCATATTTATTATATCAATTAAATTAAAATATTGCATTATTTCCGTTTCATTCAATTTATCACTTTTGTAACAATTTTATTGCTTAATTGTCATACTGAAATATCATTAAATGATTATGTTATTAACTACTACTGTTCTTATGTTTGCTTCTTATGAAAGTTGTGCTTCCTCGTAAATGAAAATTTCACTCTAGAATAATGTATCATATTTTTATATTATGTTTGTTTAATAGTACAATATATTGTGAAATGTTGTTAGGTTGCCTTTTGTGAAATAAATAAATAGAAATAAATAAAATTTTGAATCCTTGTCTCTCTATCCGTCTGTCTGCCTATTGGCCTGCCCGTCTGACTGTCAGTATGTTTGTTGGTTTGTTTATTTGCGTGTTTGTCTATAGCATGTTTTCCCTTTAAAGTATTGCAGCTAAAGGATATTTCGTAAGTCTATGTGATTCGAGTCGATCGAGTGATTGATTACTTTACTAGCTTATTTTGTAATGATAATTACGTATATATTTTTGGTACCGTATCATGAATATGGTTTCGGTATAGATAAATCGTATAACTTTTAACTGACCCGTATAGAAAGTTTCTTGTGCAGTTAATATTGACATCTATAAATAATCACAAGCTAAACTTTTATTTATATAACTGTACGATATGATAAGATAATTTATAGCTTATTGCAATTTACGAGTATATATGTTACGTTGTATTATGAATAGCATTGCGTCATGTGCATGAGTAGTACCATTAAACTGAATTGATAACATCTTCATTGCTATCTTTTTTGCTACAGTTCATTATATTGTATAGAGAATTGCCGTACAATAGCAATGTTGTAGTGTCTATCTATTAATAGTACGATGTAAGTAGGTACGTACTGCAAAAGTTTAAATTACCAATTCTGATTAATTGACCCCGTCTATTGACTTAGTCATTAAATAAGCAATCATATGATCAAATCAATCCATCAAATTAATAGTTATTAAGATACATTAATATTGTTTTGTATACCTACATGTTTAAGTATGTAAGTAGGTAATATTCTTTATTCTATCTTTGAAAAAATTGTGAACCACCATAGCGCAATGATTTGCGGCTCCGATGATATAAATACGACTATACAGACAACACTCATGCACAGTAGGAGCGAACACGAATGCAATTCATTACGAGAGGTGGTACGGTCCGAGCGGAGCCGCGGGGCGCGTCGACCTGCGGATGATTGAGGTGGTGTAAAATCTATTATGAAACCTGCATTTAACCTGATACACCCTAATCCTCGCCACAAAAACCATCGGGATCCAGTTTGTGGCGCGGGCGCGGGCGGGGCGCGGGGCGGGTCCGGGATGCGCCACTCTGCCGCCGAATAAATTATGCCCAGCGCACGCTCGCTGCATCGTCGACGGCAAACGCAAGCGAAGCGATATCTCGGCGCTCGGAAACTGTGAGTGATGTTCGTCTGTTCGCCGAACACTGTTCGGACTGCAGAGTTTTTGATTCTTTCCTAAAATGTTTGCTCTTATAAAATTCCACGAATGACTTAAGCTTCTACGGAGCATTGATAACGTTGAACGAATATCGGTAGAGTATAGTGTTATTAGTGTTATCTTGTAACTGATTTTACCTGACCGAGTCTGTAGAGGGGCAAAAATTACAGAAAATTCTACTCTCATTACTTGTTTTTTTCCCTTTTCAGTTACTTATATATTTTTGGCCTTGGCTTAACTTGGCCCATACGGACATCTTCTTAATTGCACCTCGCTTCACATCACTCGATGATGGTACAACACATCCCTCAGTCCAAACTCCAAGCCAGCGCACCATCGGATCCTTATCGATCGAGTCGGATAATCCGAGGTCGAGCGATGGCCGGCGCTCGCGCCGCTGACCTCCCGCCCCGGCCGATCGGAACGAATAACGAAATGCCATTCGCAATAGTCACGACATTACCGTTCCGGAGATAAGCGCGTGACACGCGTGACGCGTGACGCGTGGCGCGTGCGACCCGCCTCAATTATGATCCGCGCCGAGGATTGAACGATATCGAAATAGATGTGCACGTAGAGTTAGCAATGAGCCAAAACAATAATAACGCTTTCTACACTCATAGCCCCACACTAGGATTTTCTCCTGTGTCATGGGTGCCATGGAAACACAATAATGAATCGTATGATTGCGGGAAAAAAATAGTTATTATTTATAAGTAAAATAACTTACGTTTAAGAAAGTGTGACACGGTAGAGTTTAATATGTATTTAGGCATTCCAATTCAGTAGTCTATCGTTTACAAGAATCTGTGATAAAAAAAACTTGGTGACTACGGACGGCCTTTTAACGTAAAATTGCTTAAAATATGTAAATTACATGGAAGAAATATAGTTATAATAACAAAATAGTGATGTTGTTAATGAGTATTCAATTCTCTTATGTCTAAATACAAACTCTGTGGAGTATGGACGTTCGCTTTTGACAAGTCGGTTCTTTATTGGCCCGGTTCATACCACGTCTTAATCCATTTTTCCACTCGACACTACTTGTCTATCGACAATGATTGTTCAAAATTGACAGTTCAATCGATTTCGCAACGACACGGCGGTCCGAATGGCTCTTGTTCTCCGCACTGCTGCCAACAATAAGCCGTTGCGGGCAGCATTCGACGTTATTGACATACTCCCACATTTAATGGAATTACACAACCAGTTCTGAACAATGGGGCTCGGATCGATCTTAATGGTTGTGCCAAAAATAGATAGGTACCTAAATTTATTGCTATAATGTATGCTATTAGAAAAATATATGTGCAATACATATACGCGAAGTGTTGGAAATTAATTATCATTCCCTTTAACGGTGAAGGAAAACATCGTGACGAAACCTGCACATCTGAGATTTAAAAAAAAAAAGTTCTCAGAGGTGTGTGAAATCTACCAATTCGCACTTGGCCAGCGCGGTGGACTATGTCCTAAATCCTTCTCACTCTGAGAGGAGATTCATGCCCAGCAGTGGGATAATAATGGGTTGATGACATTATCTTTAGATGTCGTAGGTGGCGACTAAGGAACAAAGTCATCTGATATTTATAAAGTAACTTATCGTTAGAATTTAATTAACTTATACTTAGAAAGTTAATTGATGTATTATACACAAAAAATAATATATTCCGTTTGAACCCAGGATCTCTAAATTTAGAGCTTGGAATTCGTTCCACAAGGCTATCACTGTTTGCAAATGCTTACTCAGTCGAAAAAAAGGAGCAAAAGGTCAAAGAGTTAGCTGTAAAATTGCTAAGGATAGCATCAATTACGTACCTATATGTATACAAAATATAAATAAGTATTGGACGCGATCGGTTCAGATGTTCCGCAAGATTGGATGTTTATCACCGCTCGATTCCGGCCAGCAGAGTCGCATTGCCGGCCGTAGGTATGTAAATCAGATTGAGTGCGATGTGGTGCACATGTCACGTTGTAGACGATTTCTGAATTAAATTGGACTAGTGGACACGCCGCAATGGTTGAAATTCGAACATAACTAAATAAAAAGTTATAGTTTCATCCAAATAAAAAAACATTAGGTAAAATGAGGTTTAATATGCTAAGCTGCAAAGATCTTTTGCATAGAAATGACACGGCTTAAGAAACTCACTGTATCTTTTAAAACTTAAATATGAGCTGGACCTACAAATTTCAAGCCATGCGCGTTTTATCAACTATTTTGTAATATTATTTTTAAGGTGCTCTATCAGTTCATAACTCAAAAATTCATGTAAAACCATTTTTAAAATGGGTGTGTCAAAAATTAGGCAAAACAACATTGTCCGAAAATCAAATTAAGACGGCATCACATGCATCAAATGAATATCGATCGCTCGTTAGACCGTATCTGTATAACAAATCGATTCTCCGATCGGTAGCACCGTTGGATTCGTTCCCGTTCGAGATGGACGGAGCGTCCAGCTTATCGGAAGTAACTGTCCATTTCGGTATTGAGACTTTGAGAGCTGTGATTGCGCGTCGGAAAGTAAACATCGCGTCGATTGCGCGATCCGTCGGCGACTGAGGACGATAAGGTTGAGATTTCGCTTCTGAGTCCTTTTTTCGAGGGTTGTGGGTAAACAAAAGCTTTTTTAGAGCTCCGGGGATCGTTGTGAAACGTCTGTCGGATTTCATGAAGTGAAGACTTATTAGCATAGAGTTGCTATAGATAGAGTAGGGATACCAGCCTAAAATGTGTTCATCGAAAAAAAGAAAAAAAATAGGTTACCTATCCGTCTCATCTATATTAGACAGAGATAACTATAGGTCTCTTAACTTCCCTCTTTTATTATTTGTTGGACAACCGAACTTACAGGCTTGTCAATGGCTCCCCTACTCTATATATAATAACTCTATGCTTATTAATAAGTGCGATGTGCCACTGTGTGTTGTTGGTAAACTATTCCGTTTTATTTTTCTGACGATCGATGAGTGTCAGTTTCTTGAAGTCAAGTTATACTAAAAATATATTTAGCAGCTTTGTCTTCTACTTAATAATCTTCACGTATATCTTTATAGTCTTAACATAAAGCATCAATTTGTAGCAAACGCATCGATTCCATATAATAAAATTTAATGTAATACAACAATAATATACATTAGGCCCAATACTTGCTCTTTCGTATCTTTGTAATCGTTTTCTCGAGACAGAAATATAACACTGACATGCAGACAAGCGGCGACGGCGTTATGGTTGGGTTTTAATTTTATTGTACGGAACACGAATTCTTTTTCAAAAATTTAATTAGACTAAGTTATCCTTTATACCATCAGCTATGTGCGACTGAAAGTCCCGTCAAAATCGGTCCAGCCGCGTCGAAGATTACCTGGAACAAACAGACAGACAAACAAAAATTTAAATAATATATTTTTTGGAATAAGTGCCGTATTTTAATATGCATTTAGTAACATGCCGTTATTGTATAGTTGAAAACGGACACTTCAACTTTATTCATTTGTATAGATTACCATTAATGTAACTCAAGCAACCAAACATTGTATCGTATGAGACGCGGGCCTCTCGCTTGATGTGATTGCGGTGTTACCGGCGATCTCGACGACGCCCCGACAGCCGCGCAAGCCGTACGGTATGTCGCCAATTCACACGGGAAACGTTCACTGTGACCGCACTGATACAGTACCACGTTCTCATGTTCCCCCGGTAGCAGGACCCGCGCATGCGCCATATTTAACCGTTGATTTTAACTTTGATATGGGCTTGATTGTGCTGATAGCTAAGAATGGTATCATACAAGTGAAATATTTTGTGAAAACATCATACAAGGTATCATACAAGAGAAATATTTTGTGAAAGAAATATTTTGTGTAAAACAACGTGAGGTATGTCTATGTATGTGTATGCACTATGCATGTATTGGTTTCAATGGATGTCAATATATATTGTAATAGGTAAATTATAAAAAATAGTCGAATGTTGATTAACTATTATTGGTCGCGTTACACGTGACTCTGTTACGTTAAATAAAAATATTACAAGGTTTTTATTATTGAAATCACATGTCTCTTTTATTACCCGACTGCGTCAGAAGCGTTACGTTTATCGAGGTATATATATATATATATACGTGTGTAAATTTCTTTTGCACGCCCCACAGCCTCACCGTCTTTCGAGATTTTAACATAACTAAGTAATTGTC
>DWNY01001163.1:0-13316 GCA_018250635.1 Telegonus apastus | reverse complement strand
GCCTGCGCAACCTGCACCGGTACAGGGTGACGCCGCCCGCGCCCCCCGCGCCGCCCGCCTACCACCCCCCGATACAATCAGCGGTACAATTATACTACCTACTTATATTCACTAATTAAATTTACCTGATTATAAACATATGTAAAGGCTCTAATTTTTAGATTTTTTTAAAAGTTATGTATTAGACGAATTGGATAATGTTATCCCGCACCATGAAATTTACCTACATAATAGTATCCTAAAACTTTTTAAATTACCAAAATCGTATAAAAATTATACCTAATAAGGTATGTCTTGTATATAAATTACAAATATAGTGCGAGCCTCAGCTACTTTAGTAACGTCTCTACGTTCTGAATGTAAACAAATTAATGACATGTACTTATTTATGTAAAATTATTTCATTTTCAGATGCAATCCATGACAAAACGAGGATTAAGATTGTTTTACTCTGAGGATGAAGGAGATTCAAGTGATGACGGAAATAAAATGGCATTAGCCACAGTATGTATATCTAAACATGTATTTATTATCGAAATTTGTAAATTCACAACGTTTGTAATTATTCCGAGTTACTCTTATTATTTCTTTTATATACTCTTTTGTACTTCAGGTAATGCCACAAAGAGAAGAGCGTTCAGAGGCTGGTGACAGGCTTTCTCTGGATATTGGGGCACTAAAAAGACAGTATGCTCGACTTCGAGAAAGACAAAGACAAGCACATGTTATTTTAGCAGCCGCCTGTGCTCGACATGCAGCTGGTATGTTTTTTTATTTATATCCTATATGTATTCAGTAACTTCAATAATGCAGTACAAATATGTAGAAAGAGCGAAGATGTACAAAGGTCTAAATTCTATTTTTTCTATTAACTTTTCAGTTGGTGTTCCCACTTCACCAACATCACTTACCGTGAATAATTTACTATTAGGGAAAAGTGCCATTGTAAGTTCAAGAGGAAGAAGGCTTGGGCCTCCTCCAGGTGCTATACCTCCTTCACGTCAAAGTAATGAACGTCAGGTTAACGAAAAATCTGACTCTCAAGTACATGGCGTGTCTAATGAAACAATTAGTTGGGAGGAAGAAAAATCACGTAAGTCACAAAATAGGAGAAACTCTGTGAAATGGAAAGATATTAAGAAAGAAAAAGCATTGGAAATTGTTAGAAAACCATCCATCGACCTCGATGAAAGAGGTGATGGTATAATTGTATCTGAATTAGAAGCCAATGAAATGATCGCTTCAATACGGTCTCGGAGTTCTAGTGAAAGTTCTTCATACTCCACACATACAGCTTCCAGCACCGATACCAGCCTCTGTGACGAAAATGAAAAAGCAAGTGACTCTGAAACAGAACTACCGGACGATGATAAAGAAAATAAAAACGGTAAAAACAATAAAAAACCTTCATCGCCTATTAAAAACGAGCCAAAAAAAATACGGTCACCTATAGTTAACGTAACACCAGCTACTAAATCTCCCGAACGTCAGCCTAATTTATCATCCACAGAAAAGTCTGTAAAAGATATTTCTGATTATTTGGATTCAGCAGCTGGAGAACCGTTACGTGCATACATAGATGGTTTTGAAACGAAATTAAAACACAATCACGTAACAAGTACAGAAAAATTCAAACCAATAAGTCCTTTTAAATCTCCCTCTCCTCAAACTCCTAAATCCGGTTCAGCTCTAACTTCAACTCCCCGTATTCAAGAATATTTAGAAACTCCAAAACTTGAATCTAAAAGACCAAATAACTTATCACAGGCAAAGAAGTTCACTGACTTAAGTCCTATAGATTTATCACCTAGTCCTTTTGTTGTAAGCCCTAAGAAAACTTACGAATACGAATATTTTGAATCTAATTTTAAACAAGCCTCCTCTTCAGGTATTGATCTGAGTACACGTCCACCTGACATCATCGACAGTTTTACAATGTATCCTAATTTTGTGCCTGATATTGATTTATCTGATAAAAATGTTTCTGATTTTGAAAGCCCACCAAGAAGCCCTGGCTCTGAAAGTATAATTGTAAGCGAAGATGAACCCCCTATTCCCCTAAAAATTGACAAGTATTTTGAACATAGTCCAGAGTTTTTTGGAGCGCGGTTAACGGATCCTAATAATGCTGATATTCCAAACAGAAGACCAACAAAACGAAATTCACGTTTGCCCAAGAAACCCGATTCATTGACATTACAAAGTAGTTATAACGAAAAAATATCTAATAATGAAGCAGAACGTGCATCTTCGTTGCCTCAAAGTCATAGTTTCACGAAAAAGAAATCTCCAAGCCCCGTTTCAAAAGAAAAACCACTAAAGCAATCTGATGACAGTTTGCATAAAAAACATATTGTAAGCCCAATAATTGTACAAACAAAGGTAACACCTGATAAAGATATAAAGATCTCACCAAAGGATCATATCATACAATCAGGCCGTAAGAATAGTGAAAGAGCATTACAAATTATACAAGAAAATTCGCAAATATTAAGCAGAATATTAACAAAACAGAATATATCAAATGTAAGTACAATCAACAATCAATCTGAAGAAATAAGAAATAATGATAGTTTCACTGATAAAAAGCAAAACGTTTTTAGTAATATGATGACCAGTAAAACAATAGAAAATAAGTTGATAGAATCTCCTTTACTCAAAGAATCAACTTCAGATTCTTTAATTGGGTATATCAAAAGAAAACCAAAAGATGAGACGGCAGAAAAAAATGATTTTCTTAGAGCACGACCAATTTCAATTGACGATCCATTTTCATTTGAATCACGAAACGCTTTAATCGGTAACGAAGAGTTTTCTTTGAAAAATGTCAAAACTCCAAGCAGTGAATGCCTAGGTAATAAAACAGATATTTATGGCTGGGAAAACAAAGGTTTCTTAGCAAAATGTGAATACAAAGGAAATTTAGATAGGCCAAGTATAAAATTTGACGAAGAGTTCAAAAGAAAAACTAGCAATGTGTCAATAAGTAGTGATATTTCTGAAAAAGACAAAAAAGCATTACCTGGGGACTGGCCTAGGTATTCATTTTCTGGAGGTTCAAAAAGTTCCGTTACTTCGGAAATTAAGGATACTTCCACATTTGAAAGAAGATTTACCTCGGATGATTATAATTACCCTTTTTCCGTTTCTAGCAAATATAATGACTTTATTCTAACTAAGGCCAGTGACATATGTAGTAAAATAGTGGAAGAAGGGCCGAAAATTAGCGATATTTCATTAAAGGCTGAAATTAGTAGTCGTGACAGTGATTTTTCACATGTAGTGACGTCATCCATTAGCTTTACTTGTGATCCTTCAGCAGAAGACGATTCTCCAATTGGTGCGAAGAGTAACTCTAGTGATACTTTATGTCAAATAACATCTTTAGACCAAATATCAACGCCAATATCACCTAAAGTGTTTCCTAATAGAGAGACACCTACGCTCCCTAAAGATTATGCAGAAAGGAGTGATAGAATAAAATTGGAATCAGATGATACTTGTAGTGCTATTACATCTCTTATAGAAACAGATACACTGTCGTCCCTGTCTTACCCCCGGAGTCCGTCCTCGGGCTCCTACCATCCTTTCCCCACGCGTCCAGCCCTGCGGATGCCCAAAGATATTGGAGTAAGGTTAGGCATGTATCCTAAGGAATCCTTAAATTCCCCTTCCAAATAAACGCTGCATTATTCAGACAAAAAAAATAATTTGTAAAAAAAATGCTTTAATCATTATGTTGTGGATCTTTTTACACATTTTTGTTAAATAAAATTAAGCCGATAATTAGACTAAGTTTTGGATTTTTGTTATTACAATGGTTATTGTAATAATCTTGTTGACTGTTAATTTTTATCCAATATTATTATATAAATTGTACCGTATTCAAATGTAAAGAAACTAAAAAAATGTTGAATCGAAATACTGTCAGCTAATGCTTTATAAATAGCTAGGATTACGAAATTATAAATTTCAGATTCAAATTAAAAATATGGCAATGGAATTTATATTCTTCGTAATCCATATAATTTATTTTATATTTAGTAAACAAACCAACATGTTGCCTTGATATCATTGTAAAGTTATAATGAATAAAATTTGCGCAATACAAAAAGAAAATATATTTATAAAGTTAAGATTTAGATAGATAACTTATCTTGTTCAAAGTCAATGTCTTGGCAATTTTCGGCAATTAGATGTTTATACATCGTAGAGTAATTAAAGAAATATTATGCAAATGAAAAGTTTCTGTTGTTTGAAGACGATATTTATTCTATGACAATATTGACAGAATATACAATATATTACGCGACCGCCACAGGTTCGTTTTATTTATAAGAAGATCCGATTAGAAGTCATCGAGTACAGGCGGGCAAGTGCACACGAGATGTTTGTCTCCATACATATCATCGATGCGACTGACTGTTGGCCAAATTTTGGTTTCCCCCTTGACAAACGGCTGAAATTAAATTATTAATTTAAATATATCTTGTTCAAGCAATCCACTAAGCAGTAGACATAAAGTATTAGTTCAATTATATAAAATTTACTTCCCATATTAGTGGCTCGAATCCATAATAATAGCCTAAACCCGTCCATAATTAAGTAATATTAAAATCAACTTACTGCTGGAAATGCTGCTTGTTCCCTCGTGTATGGTCTATTCCAGTCTTCGGTGATCACTTCACCTTGTGTATGTGGTGCCATCTAACAATAAACAATCATATTTAATGTGGGAAAACTATTTTATACTTCAATTAAATTATATTTCACTAAAACTACCTTCAAAGGATTCAGTCGCTTATCTATTAGACCATCTTCAATATCTTTAATTTCTTTCCTAATAATAATGAGCGCATCGCAAAATTTGTCCATTTCTTGAAGATCCTCTGATTCTGTAGGCTCAATCATGAGAGTGCCAGCCACCGGCCACGACATTGTAGGAGCGTGGAAACCTGTTATAAAAATATGATTAATTCCACTGATGACATTATTTGATTTGTGGAAACTTTCTTGGTTATACTCGGAAGTAACAAAATATCAGCCTTATAACAGCAGCTAAGCGTTGCTGTCATCTACTATCAAGTTTAGATCTATATTGAAGTTAGTTTTACTTCGGGTTGATAACAAATACATATACCAGCAAGTGTACAAGCAAGGTAAGGTAAGGTAAACTTTATTTATAGTGATAGAACTATAGACATATGACGTAGGGAAAAAAATCTAATTTTATGGTAGAACCCTATGTAGCTGTTTCTGCCTAATAACAACAGTCTTAAGCGCTGTTGTTTTCTGGTTTCAGGGTGTGGTATGGAACACAGTTATCCGAGATGTCTAACTTAGTTCACAGGGACAGCATGACATCAATGTCCAAACTATGGTAAAATTCTTGTCTGGGGTTGATTACAAATATCCACAGGCGAGAGTGACTACTGTATACTTATTTGCATATTATTAAAAAAGGGTAAGTCCATGACTCCATATACTCACCAAAATCCATAAGCCTCTTAGCAATATCACCAGGTTCTATATTAGCTGTTTTCTTCAGATCTCTAACATCTATGATAAATTCGTGCGCCACTAGTCCTCTTTCCCCTTTGTATAAAGTTTTGTAGTGGCCTTCCAATCGACGTGACATGTAATTAGCATTGAGGATGGCTACTTGTGTCGCACGTTTCAAACCCTTAGGACCCATCATCTATAAGTAATAACATAATATTGGAATAAAATGGTCTTCCTTTGACGAAAATAAAGTACATAAATAATTTAATATTCGCTAGTGCATGTTTTCGTGTTTCTTCTTGTGTGTTAACTGATTCTCTATTATACTTTGATCCGGTAAAATCAGGATTCAGATTCTTTTATTCTTTTACATTTCCTCCCAGCAACTCTCAATATTTTTATGATAAGATAGAGTTCGTTAGTATTCGTAAATTTAATATAAAGCAAGTAACATAAAATATAAATTCAATCTAAATAATCTTTTAAATTTTAAATTATAATACTAAATAACTGAATTACCTTTATATACGCCCATGAAATAGGTAAAATAGCAGATGACCCATAAGGTGCAGCGCTGACTGAACCAAAACTATGAGCAGCATCTCCTAGATCAGCCAAGGGATCTATTACTGGATGTGATGGCAGGAAAGGGGCTAAATGGGCTTTCCTAAATAACAAATTACAATTCGAAATTAATAAAAGAATTAGCAATAACAAAATTGGTGTGAAATTCTTCGGCACAATAGAAATCTAGATCTCTCTTTGATTTTTCGAAATTAGTAATGCAAAGTAGACATTTTAGAAACGTAAAGTAAAATACTACATAGTTTATATAATGAAGAAAAATATCATGGCTTATCCTTCAATCCTGAAAGTTCTGCAAAAAAAACGTTATCAAAAGTGTGTGACAATTATCACACCACACCAGCATGGTGGTTTATGACCCTTTTCACTCGTATCCAGGAATGAGACAGAAATAGTTTGATTATAATATTTATGGTTATTAAATTACCTATGTACGTTAAAAGTAACACAAAGTAAAGAAAGTTGTATCTAAACTTTCTTTACTTTGTGTTACTTTGTGAGATTGTATTGTTGAGAGCAAAAGGAAGCGTCTCTGCTATTGCAGACTCAAGAACTAAGTGAGTTGCGCTGATTTTCAGCCGCCCGAATTTCCCTTAGATGTTGTACGGGAATTCATAGTCAAGATGTATATATACAAAATTGCAACTAAAATAATGAAAAGGATACTGTATAATTACACTTACACTCCGATAGGTCCCATACCAGGTCCACCGCCGCCGTGTGGAATACAAAATGTCTTATGCAGATTTAGATGTGATACATCGCTGCCATAATCTCCGGGACGGCATAATCCAACCTACAATAACTTTGACATCTAGTCATTTTTAAATAAGGCTACTATAATTCAAATTATAATTAGAGGTGGTCGAATCTAATTATACTGGATTAGTCTGAATTACTTATTTAAGTAGTAGTACGTTAATTGAGAATTGCCAAAATAGCGTACCAAAAATATAGTAGCTATCAGACGTTTACCATCGGGTATTTGGTACCTAAATGTGGTTTGATTATAACAAAGATCACGTTTTAAAATACATCCATACATACAAAAATTAAAACTAACGAAGCAGACAATAAAGTAGAAATTGCTTGTTTTTATGCGAGTAATCAACAATCCCAAACAAAAGAAAACATCCCAATACTCATTATAAATCACTAATATGTTAAAAATATATAAAACTATGTACAACTAATTAATAAATTAAAAATATATAAACAAAGTGGGAATAATAATAAAAAGAGTTACCTGTGCGTTCATATTGGCACCGTCCAAGTATACTTGGCCGCCGTGAGCGTGCACCAGCGCGCACACGTCCGCCGCGCGCTCCTCGAACACACCGAACGTACTAGGGTACGTCAGCATCAGGCAAGATATATTTTCACTGTGTTCCTCCACCTAGATACAAATTTCAAATGTATCTTTTATGGTATTAGGAGAATTGCTTTGAGTTCAACTTTAAGTAGGTATAGCCTACGGCAGCCATCGGCAACTTTTTTGGCAACACGGGCTCTATAGCTAATAGCGAAAAAGAAAAGAAATAATCTCTGAGTTTTTCTGATGAAAAACGGAGGTGTAGATATAATTGTCTCTATAATTAATGATGGAAAGTGGACGATTAGGTATTCTAGCAAGATCCGTAGGTCACGAGATTACAGGGAACATCTGTATTTTATTACTAGAGTTACAACATCTCTAAATACAAATACTTAGGTCTATACATCACATGGCAAAATTTCAGAAATATTATAACGCCTCCAGAAATCTATAAGATAGCATCCTTAATAATGGAAAACTCTCCTTCCCCATCAAATTGCAAAACCTATCTTCGTCTAGTCAAGTCGTATCGGTAAGAAAATCTGCCGGAGGTTACACGTTGCAACAAACCAGATCCTTAAGATGTTCCATGTCGATGTCTCCGCTGGGCGTGACGCGTACGGCGCGCACGCGCATACCGGCCATGTGCGCGGAGGCGGGATTGGTGCCGTGCGCGCTCACGGGAATGAGGCAGATGTTGCGCGCGCTGTCCCCGCGGAACTCGTGGTAGCGCTTGATCGTGCGCAGCCCCGCGTACTCGCCTTGCGCGCCGCTAGAATTACGCTCTAGCTTTTATTGAATGTAGAACGAGTATTTTAAAGAATTTTATAGAACTAAAACATATTACGTACAATTTACTGTATTTATAAATATCTGTAATGTAATACTGTGTTACAGTGTAATATTTTGTCAAGTAAGGCTGGACCGAGAAGGTACCTCCGACACGCCTAATTTTAACGTAAAGTTTCGACGGAAGGAAAGTTGCCCGATCATGTGTCGACTATCATAGATGATTAGTAGTTTAGATAAAAACCTTGTACTATATAGTTTTGGCTACAGATGTCCAAGGGTGGAAATTACCACTTACCATCAGGTGGGAATTTTATTTCGACCTACGCTATCTGAACAGAAATAACCTGCCCTATTGACAAGTAAAGCCTACTAAATACGTATGCATGCGTGGATAGCCAAGTTTAAAAATGTAAGTAATAGTGAAAAATGATGAAACAATTCTCGATTTTGATAATACCTACTTAAAGTAACTTTATATTGCAGTAAATATTATTTTTGGCCGAGGATCTAATGAGGATTGAAAATATGGCACAGTTATTACCTGTTTGGTTGAAATGAAACTCTATCATAGCCGGTGACCGCACAAAGGTCTTTGGCAAGTTCTTCAAACAACGTATGATATCCTTGACATTGGTCTAATGGTGCGAAGGGGTGGATGTCGGTAAAGTGTTTTAATGAACAGGGCATCATCTCTGTAGTTGAATTAAGTTTCATTGTGCATGAACCCTAAAATTTTAAATTAACTATATTCATTACAAGGTCACAAATTGTTATAGTTATTGAGATAACAAATGACATTGTGATAGTGTTAAGATAGAAACATTGTACCTAAAATGTATCACTCACTTTAAAACTTGAATTGTTGATAAGTACCTAAATTTATAAAATATAAGACTCATGATAAACGTAAAAATTTTCACGACGGACCAATCACACAACAATAATTCAAACTATTAAGGATTAGGTAGGAACTAATGGTTTCGATCGAATTTCATAAACATTCGACGATAATTTTAACAGAATGTAATAAATTTTGAAAAGTTTTCTAAAACTATTAAACGTTTATGTTTAAGACTTACCAAAGGTATCATTGAATGGACGAGTGATATGTCTTTGTTCTCCAGCCTTTTCATATATCGTACAATCCTTGTCTCAGAGTGATGCATATTGAATACAGGATGTGTCAGATATGGTGATGTTCTTCGGAACGGTCCCTTATGAATACTACAAGATCTTACATCACCACTTTGCGTTACCTGTTAAAACAAATCATAAAATTAAATTGGACCTTATTCATGTAAAACTATTTAACAATAAACTAATATTGGAATCAAAATCTAGGTAGAAGTCGCTGCTGCTACAAAATAAAGATCGGTAGTAGCATCACATCTAAACTTCAGAGTTAATTTTACCTAAGAATTATTTCACTTTCGGTAACAAACTAATCATGACGTAGATATACTTTTTATTGGAAATGTCAAAATTTCACCAATATCTTATACGACTGCTACAATATACAGAAAGAATCAGTAGTTTCTCATTTACATATCTCTTTAAGAAATCAAGAAGTTGTTAATTTATCTACCTCATCAACTTTCTTACAATCGAATATCCACAACAGATCATCTACATCTTGCATAGTAGTGGTCTCATCTAACGCCACTCCGACGGCACCATCGTCGAAATAACGCAAGTTGATTTTCTTCTCATGAGCTCTAGCTTTGATGGCGCTAGCGTCGTGCTCGGCTATCGGCTCTATGTAGAGCGTGTCGAAGTAAACGTCATTGGTCTGTTTGTGCCCACGCTGCCTGATGCCTGAAATGGTTAACGATTATCACTCAAATTCGAGTTAAACGTCGAAAAAACGAAAATAAGCTAAAATTCTACCAAAGTAACTATATAAAGAAAACAAATCACCGTAATCAAGTACTAAGGTAGCATTATGTATCCTAGTAGCTATATCCCTCAGCCCTTGTGGTCCGTGGTATACCGCGTACATCGCCGACATGTTGGCGAGAAGCGCCTGCGCCGTACAGATGTTAGACGTGGCTTTGTCTCTGCGGATGTGCTGTTCTCGTGTCTGAAGTGCTAGTCTATAACAAATTTGTTAGCAATTACGTATCCAGTATTTTAATAGGTACTTTCGATAACATAATATGTTGCCATTGTAGTGTAAACATACATAATCATATCATTTGGCAAGAATTTTTAACGTTCTTTTATTACTCCCAACAGTTAGAAAAGCCTATACATATTTCGACCACGATGTTCTAACGCGGATTAATGTCTTAGTTTGGTAAGACTTAATAAGGATATAAGTTTGAGGAGGATATAAAAAGCAGTGACAACCCTGCATCAATATATAATCAATATATTACAGTCGCAATTGTGAAATGACATAGGCAAAATAAAAAGCTACAATGATTATCACCACTAACAACTAAATTCACTGTCGTTTAAATCTTTATCTTACTTTGAATCTTGAAATGTTCTTTATGGTATCGGTTAGTATGAACGGTATTTCTGAATTTACCTGTAAGCATCTCTGCCCGCAGCATCCCTTGTAACCCCAACCATACGTCCAGGCATGAGACGTACCAAGGCATGTTCAGCGGCAAAGAACCCGGCGTGCGGCCCTCCATAACCGAGAGGAACCCCGAATCTCTGAGAAGTGCCCACCGCAAGCGCCGCACCGCATTCTGCTGGTGGGCGAAGCAACGCCAACGCTAGCAGGTCCGTTGCCACAACGACCAAGGTCTACAAATAATCGGGACTAAGTTATTTGGTAGCAATATTGTATGCTGAAGACGAAACGAGTTATAAAAGGTAACGAATACCATGAGCACATATTGCTGATAGATTGTTTAACTTTTCCTTAAATAGCTTTGCAGTCATAATAAACTAGATAAAAATCTACTAGATATATACGCAACATCAGCAAAAGTATAGGTATAAATAGGTTTGCAAAGTTATTAAAAAGAACTACTATTACAATTAAAAATGTAAACTATTCGTAACTAATTAAATTTAGAAGTTAATAAAATTCACACAATCCTGTAATATTTTAATTCGACACTGTATCACGGATACTTAAATGCTGATTAACTAATCCACTAAATATAAAGGATTTAAACCACAACTCACCCCATGTTCTTGAGCTGCTGCAGCCAGGGCTGAATAATCGTAAACTAAGCCCCTAGTGTCAGGACATTGCAGTAGAACTGCTGAAATGTCTCTTTGCGCGAAGTCTGCCTGCCGGACATCGGGCACTACCTTCACCTCAAGGCCCAAAGCGTCCAAACGAGTCTGTACTACAGCTAACGTCTGAGGGTGTACACGTTCTGATACCACAAATTTAGTCCTCTTGTTGTGCCTATATAGTTTCGTAACAACGATTACAATTAATAAAAAATAGAATTTGAATTTAAACAATAGCAAATAGGGTCTTTTAATAAGTAAGAATTAGGATCATCGAATTACGTTCATTAATATTTCTAACAACGATAGTATAATATCAATGCGCACTTTATTAACGCAATCATATCACGAATTATGTTTTAAGGTACAGCACTTTTCTCTCAGACCTCTAAATCAAAAAAGAAATCCACTATGATCAAAAAATTTCACACGCTAATATCATATGCGTAATATCTAAGTCCAAAGGTTATGGTAAACGGCCTTATTTTTTTTTAGATAATGATTATCCAATATTGGAAGACTCAAATTATTCAAAGATGTAATTATGTTATACTTAACATAGTTGTGAAACTACAATGTTTGGAAAATGAATGAACTATTATGAACTTTACCTGTGACAGAGAGATAGTGCTTCTGCAGCAGCCGTACCTTCATCTAGCAAAGAAGCATTCGCTACGTCTAACCCCGTGAGATCACTGACCATAGTTTGGTAGTTGAGGAGTCCCTCCAATCTGCCCTGCGCCACCTCTGGCTGATAGGGCGTATACTGTGTTGTCCTGAGATATTCAAGTAAATGATTACGATGATTATAAAAATTATAAATAATTTGTAGCAAAACCGTATTAATTTTTATTTAATAAATTCACAATTGTTACCATCCGGGATTTTCAAACATATTTCTCATTATTGTATGAGGTACACAGCAATTGTGATATCCCATTCCAATATAAGACCGCCATATTTGATTCTGTTCAGCAATTTTGTGCACACGTTTAATTAGGTCATATTCACCTGAAAGCCAGAAGAAGAATTTAAAACAATTGTAGTTAACCAAGCTTTTATTTTATTTTAAAAGTATCAATAACAAATGCCGACTAGAGTATGTTATTATCGCAGTCCTTGAACTATTTTAACAAACAATAAGATATGATTTGCATTTGGTTAGGTCCTTCTTTTGAGGAGTAAAGCTATTCTTATTTAAACATTAACATACATAATATGGACTTTTTTATTTCTACCTACTCATAGGATCCGTAATATCCATAAGCCCGTTGAACTGGATTTTTTTAGGAACCGCGTCATTAGTCAGTTGATCTAAACTCTGAAAAGTTATATAAAAAAAACTATTAATTTTTTTATTTATTATTAATACGTATGTAAGTTTACAGCTTACGAGCAAAACCAAATGAAAAATGCCTTTTACAAATCACGTAGCATATATAGGGACCTAAGTTCTTAAATAAAAAAATAAAAAATACAGACCTCTATATTTCAATGTATTTCAATACAGACCTTATATCCCAAAGAATCTAACATTGTAACTATGTCTTGATCTCGAGGGCCTATATGTCGATTGGGAAAATCGATGTTTTTCGGAAATAAGTCATCTGATTTAGAACTTTGCGTTGTAACACATCGTTTCGTATTTCGCCACACAACTCTACATGTTGCACTTTCGATGCACTTACGAGCATTATTTAATTTACTTTTAAAAAACAAGCTACTGCTTAGCCTGATCATTTTGGTAAAATTTCAATTCTGAATTAATATTATGTCTTGATCATGTTATTGACCGTATTACAAAAGAGATCACAATATACTGATACAGGGGTCAGGAGATCCATAAGTTGGGTTTGTTTTGATAAGAACTGGCAGTAAGAAAATTTATTGAACGAAGACATGAGCTGAGCTGATGAGCAAACAT
>DWNY01001162.1:0-13317 GCA_018250635.1 Telegonus apastus | reverse complement strand
AAGAATTAACATTTAACACTGACAGGTGAATTATAAAAAAAAAACATCATATTCATGAAAAAAATCGATATCACTGCCTGATAAATAATAACTTACGTTACAACTCAAAATATTGATCAAAATTTATAACTTTTAATTACACCGAAATCAATACGAATACAGATGATAAATAGGTTTTAGAATAATAGGATATTAATAAGAGATCTCGAATACGCGTCTCGAATTTCGCCCTTCGGCTGTTGTGGTCGTTGGGAACGTTGCAAGGTTAATGGGAACCCAATACTCTGGTCCAATTCGAATAAAAGCGAATAACGAAATATGCACAAAAAATTACTAACCTGATTTTCCACTCCGCGGGCTCCCGAGCACCACAACCCTTATACGATTTACAGTCATCTTCATTTGGACAGTTTTTGTTTTACACTACTATGACAGAATCCCGCTCAAGTGGACATTATATCGATATTGACGCACCTTTATTACTATCACTCAGTTCACGGTACACTATTAGTGAAAAAAGTTCGGAGTTCAAAATTATCGTAAATGCGTTCGTGAAAGCGACGAGCGGTGGTTGTCGCAATGCACGCGTGTGTCTGCCGCAACGTTCGCCGTGCGACTGCCGAGTGCCGGCGTCCCCACGTTGCTCGCTCAATAACGTGCGCGTGCGCCGATTACAGCCACCGTTCTAGTTTTGCATATACACTTTATGGAATGCCATATCTTTATCTTGCGGTAATTAAATCAAGATAACAAAATCACACGTCTATCATTAATCATTATTGACATATGATGAAACGTTGCAATCAGATCAGATAATAAATATGGGCACATTCCATATTTCTACTGGCATTGAAATATAACGACGGAAACTGTCACAACTGCACAGTAGATAATAAAGATAAATGACGGGTTCAATGAGTACAATACCACAGTAATATTATAATTATATATTAGTCGTTAGGTATTTTTTTTTAATTTATGTTCGTAAAACTTTTTGTAAAAATACAATAAAAACAATTTAAATTGTCGATGGTAAATTGGACTATGGTTACGACGCTTCTAACTAATCACTGATCTTTAGAATTAGATGTAACTACTTAATATATATTCTATCCAAAGAATACAGGATCTAAAGAATACAGTACATCTGCCTTAACGAATGCCGTTCTATCCAATCACACTACATTTTTCGCTAAAACAATACTATCACAACATTATATACTCGTATTATAGAGTAGCTTCAATTGTTGGTGAAATAAGAAAAGAGGGAAGATGAGAGACCTATTACTTATCTTTGTCTAATATAGATAGACAGATAGGTAACTTCATATTGTCTCTTTTTTTAAAGGCACATTTTAGCCTGGTTTCCCTACACTATATATAATAAGTGTATGACAAGTACATACTACAGACGGTGGTGTTTCTGTTACTACAGGATTTTTCTACTAAATGTGACACCTTAAATGTAATTCTATATAAATATATAATGCTTGGCAGACGTTAAGTGACGAGGACATATACCTAAAAAATATAAATTTTATTCAGGAACACGCAAATATTTCTCAAGGTACCGCGATAATTGAAAGCAAGCGAAAGTGACTTTATTAATCCTTAAAGCCGTCTTTAGGACTTGCAAACCTGTAGTGAGGTCTGGGCATCTTGTTGAAGGGTTCAATCATAAATCGACAGCGGTTTTTATTAAACTGAGTATGACATTTGGAAAGTTTGTAGCCTTTACATGTTTTATTACCATTTGTAATGTGTTACAGCGCAAAAGTCGTCAGCAACAACAAAAAGAGCTAACAATAATACCATACAGAGGCAGCTCTATTAGTAGAAAATATTTTTTTGTTGTAGGAAAGTATTTTTACATCCCACAGCTGAGAGAGATTCGGAGCGAACTCCACCACGCTGCTCCAATCCTTGATGATGAAGGTACTACGGGTTAGGGGAGAATCCGTGCTGGATGTTTTCAAACCATCTATAATTTTCAAACCTCCAGCGAGGCTTAAGAAGTGCTAAATGATAACATCAAAAGGAGTGATAGCTAAATGGTTGAAATGCAGCCTCTCAATCGGGGGGTCCGAGGGTCAAATTAAAACTTTTCAAATTAGAAATTAATTATCACTTACTTTAACGGTGAAAGAAAACATCATAAAGAAACCTAGTCACCTGAAAGTTCTTTAAAACAAAAAATCTAAAGATGTTCCTTTCAAAGAAATTTAAGAAGAAGAAGCATTTCGATTCGATATAACCGTTCGTAATAATAAAACATTGGAAACCAACTTCAAGTAGAAATCACGAGCTGGATTTCATTACTGATACATTGAAGCAATCACTTCCATGTCCTTTCTTATATACTTGATTCTAAAGGATGGCAACGAAATTGGATTCAACTGCAAGTACTTACCTACGATGTGTATGAGCCTACACTATGGAAAAACGTGCATACAAGCAATGGTTTCCACTTTCGAAAATATTAATAGATGTCGAGTTTTCAGATCAGGCGTCTTCATGTCAAGGTGAGAGCGACACGGAGGCGCCTACCGCTATAAATTAATTCGCGCTCAAGTGTAATTGGATCCGTTCCGCCTACGCCAGCTCCCCTACATTCCCGTCCTACGGAATACACTAGATTAGCATAAATAAACAGGGACACCTAATTTATTGGTTTGTACTGGTCAGATTGCGCAATTTAGGAAATTTCTACGGAATTGTTAACGTTAACAAACACTAAGGCTAAATACCTACTTTAAATATAAATGTATACAATAAGTTGGTACAATATAGCATACAGTAGGTTCTATACTCGATCTAGGAAATATCAAAATTGTTGAGGCTGCCATTATCTGAAAATTGATATTAATAAGTAAAATCTATAATTAATAATAAATTTATTATATTGTAATAAATAAATTGATCTGTTCTCAATGAACAAGTCAAATGTAGGTAAGTGTTATTTAACTAAATGAGTGTTTAATATTTTTCTGCAAACGTGAACCCGGCAAATAAACTTCGAAAACCAAAATAAATTTCCTTGGAAAGCTTAACGGCGATCCGACTGAAAACAGACAGCTAGGCACGTTAGCTTTAATAATATTCACGCGATGCAATGTAACATAATACATAGTTTCGAAAATCGAAGAAAACGCATTTGCATAGAAGTTAGAACCAGATGTGAGTTTCTCTGCTCATTAAGGAAGGTTGGATGGGAAAAAAACACTGCGTCGGGTTCCCGCAAATTGGTCGTTACAACTTCCTCGAATAGCGCATTATGGATGACTCAGGTTAGACCATGCCGAGCGAGACACGGGTACCGTACGAGGTAATGACGAGCTGTAGTAACTTTTTGGGACTTTACTATGTTAGGTACAACCGAAATCGGATTTCGCTCAACATAAAAGCGGTTCTGTTGCGGTAGTAGCATGTGGCTACCAAAAAGATATTAAATTCATTGGATAAAATAAAAAGTAAAGTATATGAAACGTAAAACAAAATTTTGTTATATAATTTACCATATCAATGACCAATGAAGTGTAGCATAGAAATCTCCGCCAAACAATTAGAAATGTTAGACTAATATTTTACCATGGGATGCTTGGGTTGCGAACGAATTTTGGAAGTGACTCGTTCGACCACGGCATCACTTTACTATAGCGTCGTTTCAATCTATTAAGGATATTATTTTATGGAATATCAGCGTTGGTCTTTTTTATTACGGCATTTAAAATAAATCGTATCGTTAGTCGTGAACCTGCAGTAACATAACGTGAAGTGGTGTCGTATGAGCGTCGTATGAGACACGGCTTGTACCCGTTACAGTCTAGCATAAAACGCACTTTACTGCATTTATGCAATCACCATCATAGCTTTTTAAATAAAGCTATTTATAGCTTTCGACGGAATATTTCATAACTTAACTCCGGTTCGACGTTGTCCATGAATCACGACTCTTGTTATTTAAAAATAATCTGCATTGTAGTACATATTTTCGATGGAATTCAACTGGTAATTTATTTTAACGACAGTAAGCGACATGGGCTACTGTTTACGCCGTAAATTATAACATAATCTTCATAAACGTTTAACACTATCATTGAAGGACGAAAAAAAACATTTTACATAAATTTATATCAGACAATCAAGCCTAATTACCATATTAACATTCATCTGTAATAAATTAGGTACAGACAAATAATATTTCAAAAATTGCAAAAATGCGAAACGCTCTATAAAGCCCTTCGAAAAATTATACGGACAGCAAAAATGTTACCCAAATTACTAGAAGCATAGACTTAGAATTTTCTTACTGATTTAATCATATGCTTGAATTTGTTTAAACTTAGGACACTGTTTCTAAATGCTACGTCCCCTTCTAAAGCAACAAAAAACATTAACACACCTTTCCTTCATAAGCCAATGAAATGTATGATCAAGTTGGTAAAAGTTGGGTCCTGCCAGTTCGTAGGTACCAACTGTAGTAACTTTTTGGTTCGACTCTCCCCCACTGCCACTCTAATTTCTCCCTAATAATAGCAGTATGAAGAACTGCTGCGTGTTAGTTTGAAGGTGGTGGTAATACCTTTCCGAGACGATCCAACTTAGTCATCAGGGTCAGGGGTAACAACACATTTGTGACGAATCTCGAATAAAACTGGTCTTATCTTGAGCAGCAGTGGCCACTTACCATCAGGTGGACTGCATGCTCGTTCCCAACGTTTATATAACGAATAAGACTTACGTTACCTTGAGGTATTATAGTGATTTATGTAATCGTGTTATTAGTGGCGATGAACCAGCTTTTTAAATACAGCTATTTATAGCCACTGTAGCGGCTTTACAAGCAAGCACTCATTTCGTAACCCCTCCGGTTACCAACAGGATCCCTGAATCGAGTCAAGGTAATTTTTTATGTTCGACAAATTCGATTTTTATTACCCACGTTTAAATTTGGCATTCAGTTCACTTAATTTGATTTAATTACGTTTTATTGCAATAGTTTAGTTGGTCATTTAAGTACTTATTTTATTTTATTTGTTATTAATAACAATCGATTTCGAAATTAAAGTCCAAATGTACTAGTAGGTATACAATATAATTTATTTTTTTAATTCCAACGTTACCGGGAATTGAACCCGGTACGAATAAGATTCGTAAAACACTGAATCACCGACGTTACATTTGAATTATTTTGTGTAAGAATTTTATTTATGTAGGTAGGTCCTATTATTACATATTTACTTTGCATTTTGACTAACGCATGGGACGTTAGTCAAAATGCGAAGTCAGACAGTCACAAATTCACAATACATTTAATACAAATTATTTCCTTTGTTAGCATGTACCTAATGCCTTTCGCAACTAAATGGCTTACTTATAATGCTGGTTACATACTAGTGACAACATTGTAAGCTAATTGCCATATGGTGGCAAGCGATGGGAATGAATGGAAAATGCATCTGTACATATGATTTATGGCGTGTATAAAGAGATTATTGTTCATTTATTTATCTAATACTATTATGTATTGCAATAATGGACAAAAGCTTATTGTTACTTTCTAGGCACTAAAAATTTTCACAATTCAAACGTGGTTTCGAAATGTAAAGATTTCACATTTTATACTTCTACTAGCTGTTCAGCGTGATATCACCCGCGTGTAGAAATTGTAACATGACATATGAACATAAATTATAGCCAGATAGTATATTATATTTATGCCGGCTACGGCGGTCGCAAGCACGTGGAATGCGCGCTAATACTTTATGAAAAGTTAAAGTACCCTAAATAGCACCTTATACCATCAAGTATCTGCCCATGGAAGTCCCGTCAAAATTGATCTAGTTGTGGCGAAAATTAACTCAAACAGACTGGCAAAAAATTTTTTCTTATAGGTGTGTATACTCTAATATGCATTTAGTAAAAAGTTTTTATCCGAATGTTACAGACTCTTCAGTTTTATTTATTTGTATAGATTAAGAAAGTCGCAAATGAACATAGCCACAAATGGTCACTGCCAGTCATGGACACCTGTAATCAACCCCAGATAAGTTTACAATCCTACTTGAGGTAGACCACAGATGTTTTTCTACGTTTGAGGACTAAAGCTTATTGTTAGAAAGGACATCACATCGGATAAGCAGGTATCCCTACCTTCCCGCCTGAGCCCTTACTATACTAAACTTACCTACGTAGACAAGTCAGTGATGATGTCAACTGTACATGGTAGTTTCTTTGTATTTATTTTCGTATATAGGTACATATTTAACAAATATACATATTTTCGTTCATTTACGTAAGTTATCTATAACAAGTATTTCTTAAAGACACATTATGTGTATGTACAGTTAAATAACAAGTGAGTAACCAGCATAATTAGTCCACGTATATCTCCGTGCAAATCATATTTGATTAATTTGTCCCAACAATGCGGTATCGTGTCTCGATGATTTCATTAAATTGTCAATTAATTTCGGAGTAATTAGATTAACCATTTAAGAGCTTGAGTAACAATGTTATTATATGTTTACTGAGACAATTAGAGTGTCAATAAAATTAAAAAGTCGAAATACTGTAAGTTATGTAAAATCTTGTTCATAATTTTTTAATCAGCTAGAATCAGCGCCAGCCTTGACCCGGGCGGTCACCCGGGGCGCCGGGCATCAGATGATTAGTACCAGTCATAGGTAGTATCCACTTATTATTCTATGTAACGTACGCTGTCTATCTTGAATAGCACCACTCCTTCTCTTCCCGTAGTTGTCGTAGAAGGCAAATGATGTACATACTATATGATATGTCTCAGGCCTAAACTCTCTCCAAGTGTGGATCTACTGACGTGATCATCATCGGTATGCCCACAACCCTAAACTCATTTAGGGTTCTCTAGGGAGGTTAACATTTTTTGGAGGTATTTTTTCAAACTTCCATAATCGATTGGCTATGGCCTCAATCTTTATTAAGGGCTGGATCCGCGCCTGACCATCTAAGGGGAGCCCAGGAGTGAGACTGTATTGTTTTGAAGACAACGATACCGATGATGTATAGGTATACATCATCGTCGTCATCATTTTAAGATAAATTTTGCATTTGCTTTTGATACGTTAGAATTCAATCCAATTAAATAACTTTGAAACACGATATTCCTTTAAGCATGACGCAAATTTAACGAATTATAAAAATTTGGATTGACGTAAAGAGCCCACGTCTGAAGACTTCTTGTTTTACATTCCATGTGAATTGTCCTTACGCTTCTTTTAACCAAACTGCGTCAGGAGGAGGATACCTAATATTCATCATACCTATGTAAGCTGTAACCAAACTAGCTAATGTAAGCTAAGCTTTTCTTTGTCGCTGTATACTCGTTGGGGAGTTCTCTCTTATAAAATAAAGCTAACAATTGTTTTTCACTATAGCACCTTAGTTGAAGCCATAACACACATGGAGAATGCTGTCTCGAATAGGCCTCAGCTAGTGTTTTATAAACTTTCGCTTACTGCTACTGAAGCTATAATACCTAAAAAAGTAAGTATGTCACTTTCGTTAACGTATTAATTGCGGCAAGAATCTTATTTTGGTTCAAAATTGACTTAATGCGAATTCATATAAATAGGTGGTAGTAGTGTAGATATCAAGCGCGGCCATTAATTGACACGATCCATTGCCCATTAAAATGCCTTATTGTAACGGGCAAAGGATTCCCTATACATATATACTTTGTTATTCACTCATTTATCTTTACAAAATCATAAGTACCAATGACTTTCACTCGTCACTTGCGCCCAAAAACCCTGAATTACACCTTTTGTTTCTTATACTTAGTACAACTAAGACTATAGTGGGGATAGGTATTTAAATACATAAGTGTCAAACATTACATACCAACAGACATAATTACACATCTTTCACATACCGTGTGTCATAAAGACTCATTGTAAAGTTCAGAGGGTCGCGAGAACGGTCTTGTTCGTAAAAACGAGGCAAGATCGGGTCACTCGATTAAAACCAAACATTTATTATTTCATGCCCTTTCGATGCTGCAAACTGAACCCAAATAAACCGTCCGTGTCAATTTTTATCAATACACATTCATTTTATGACTTTATTATAAGAAAGGAAAAGTTATTTACGTATGTAGATGACAAATAACTTGCATGTTTACCTACTGCATAAATAATAAAAGCAAAAATTCTATATACAAAAAATGTTGCATCTCGGTCATCTCATCATCGAAGGTCTCTGAACCACTATCGATCTAAAGTTTATCTATCTATCGATTAGTTTTAAAGTATTGAATTTATTATTCAATACTTTAAAACTAATCGTTGCCGTGAATTTTCATCTTCCATTGAGAGAAAATTAATCTCAATTGAATGAAATTTAAACAAAACGAAGCATATGAATCAGCGAAAGATCTTTAATGGCGGGTATCACAACGAACATAATCAAGATACCTATCAACAGATAAAAAATGGTAGGTAATTCTGCAAGTTAATTCTACATTCCTACCTCATTATCTTAATAGGCAGGTAGGTATCTCATTTGTTCCTCATATTTTTTGAGATATTTTAAAAATATAAATGCCGAAGAAATTATAATCGAGTATATTATTAAATACGTGTACATTTAAAGAATCTCTAGTAGCATAATGTGTATCACGATTCCCGCGCAAGTATTTCCATGAATGAGAATGGTATTTTTAAAGCACAGGAGACAGTAAAGGTCTTATATCAAGGAAACTATGCGGCAGTATCTTTATCTTCCCCATTCCATAGAGTAACATTAACAAAAGAAATATTATGGCTTTCGACGGTAAATTTCTTTATAATTATTCAGCGATAAGTTTTATTGGAGATATAAATAGGTAACGCTTACACTTAAAAGTAGATCTACACTGAAGAATAGTTTTATTTTACTTCTAATAGTGAAGGAGCATATTTTTTGATAGGGAGACATAATTATTCATCAGAGGCATTCCAATTTAGTCCTCACTGGTTGCAACGCATCTGTGGACTTATGTAGGAGTCTGATTTTATATGGTGTTGTCTACAGATGTCCATGGCGGGAGGAGCCACTTACCATCATGTGGACTGCTTGCTCGTTTGCTTGGGCCAAATTATAATAAAAATACCTACTAACCAATAGAAATTGAAAAATCTGTGCTGTTCATGGACATATATAACCACTTTTTAGAAAGAATATAAATCCTACCTAAAATCTATATATCTATGACGTAAATATGAATCGTCCATAGATATAGGAGCGAGGTGAAAAATTCTGTCTATAGCTTTATCACCCCCTTCAAAGAAAAATACAGCAGCGTTACATTGCTGTTATAGTTTCTTACCATTGTTACCAAACATAGAGGTATTATACATAGAGTGGGAGAGCCAGCCTAAAATTTGTCAATCGAAAAAAAAAGAAAGAAAATGAGGCTACCTATCTATTTTTGTCAGATAAGGTTAGGTTAGTACAAGATTCTCATTTTCCTTCTTTTATTATTGGTTGAAAACTCGCACTCACAGGCCCGCTTATGGCTCTATGTATGATAGCTCTATGGTAACACACCAATATAACACAATATACTCTGGCTATTATACATAAACATACTGCTGTACTTCAGCTACAAGTTCTGCCATTTTTATGACACCTAATCAGATAGCAAAGGAACATGCAGTCCACCTGATCTGATGGTAAGTGGCTGCAGCCACCCATGAACAGCCGATTAATCCCATATAAGATTAGTATCCTGCCGTAAGTCGACCACAGTTGCGTTGCTATAACTGACTACAAAGATGAAACGTCTCGGATGACTATGTCTCCCTTATGACACACAAATGACATCACAGCAGCGATTATAACTGCAGATATCAGGCAGAAATCGGCGTCTGTCGAACCACAAACCTTCAAGTCAAGTTCTGCTCTACTTAAGTCTTCATTTAATTATGATATATCCAAAAGACCACAAAATAACTGTCTGCGATATATCGTGAATACAGCATTGCGTTGATAATGGTTTACCCATTTATCACAGGAAAGACATTCGCCAAAACATAGGTCATATTTTAAGATACATCGAGGTTCCCGATAAACTTGTCCGAAGTACAACAATCGTAACGGTGAAATTGCTTTTATCGATAAAACTGTATCTGCTGAAAAATTTGCCTTCTGTGCCCTAAATAGTAACGCGATTATAAAAGATTGTGTTTATGTGTATCTTAATAAATATATTTTTAATACATAGGTACGTGTAAGTATATTTCATCTTTTTACCCAAATCTATAAATGTGGTAGTCGTTGAACTATGATTCGACTTCGGAGGCACCGCCTCACCTATTTATGCTTAATAATTTCAGTAGTAAGCGCCGGTGTGTTTTGGTTTCAAGGTGATAGTAAGGGATACACGAGGCGCTCCAATTTAGTTTACATGTGTAGCGACGCATGTTTGGCAGACCTTAGGTACGAGAGCTAATAACCGCAGGTCTCAATCCTATTTTTGCCTGATAATAGATGACTATAATTATATACCCATATATTCAAGCCCAGATAACATAAGATATAAAGTTAAGGTTTAAGATAGCAGTTTCTCTGCGACCTAGTCGAGTGACGAAATGCATTCGCAGATCAATTTTTAAGAGCTATTCATAATAATATGTAACATGTTTTAACCAGCTTGCATGATTTGACAATTGCTGTTATCATACAGCTATATGAACATAAAATGTCTATATAACGAATAGGCGAGTATATGAGGTATTTTAACACTTCCTTACGACAACAATGTCAAAATATATCTTGATTGCAAAAAAAAATTGCGAAGTGTGAACAGGAAATTGGAAACGATTCCCCAATAATATTGAGTTATTTTAACAATATAAAGTGAGTTATTGCTTTAATTAAAGAACCAATATTTCGATGTTTTGAAACAGACGACTTTGAAATCTTGGGACTTAATTGAAACATTTATAATCGCTGTCATGTTTGAAAACCCAGAAGCTTGACAGGCGCCAAATAAGGTGGTCATTAATTCAGCGACATTTTAGCAAATACATTATTTCCCAACAAAAGAACCTTCATTACTGACAAGCGAATAACCGCGACTTCGTCTGCACTCTTCAGAATTGGGTCTGTTCAATTCCGGAGGTACCATCACCATGCCTGCGTCTGATTCACAAGTGTGGTACATAGGTACTTATACGAGGCTTTCCAATTGAGTCCTCAAGGGCAGCAACGCATCAGTGGCCGACTTCAGAACTATACTGGGCCTGATTACCGATGTCAATAGACGGTAATGACAGTTTACCATTAGTTACCATAGGTAGACTGCATTCTTCTTTGCTTCTTCAATAAAAATATATATGAGTACCTAATAAATAATTAAGTGATTAAGAAACTTTACCTGTCAAAACAAAATTGTGTACAGAAATAATCCTATCTTAATCTTCCCCAAATTTCATGCAGCTCCGTCTTTAACCTATTAGAGGCCCTGGACACATAAAGATAATTGGGCCTATTATGTTAGAATAGATTAAGAATTTAAATCTCAAAAGCACAGATACGTTGTTAGCGCGATTCAGAATACAAACACCGCCGTCTGTTATCCTTTATTTAAACTAGGTAGGTATATGTTGAGTAAATCATTTATAAATTCCCGTTCCGTATATGGTTGATACCGGTGATTTAGCAGGGTCTTGGAGGCCCTGGGAAGACCCTGGGCAAGTGCCCATTGTGCCCAGTAGTAAAGAGGGACCTGAATGCTACCATCCAAGAGCGCAACCTTTCCCTTTTTTAACATTAGTGAGATAATAGGGTTCGCTCTTTAGAACAAAACTCGGAGTGCGAAACTTAACTTGTGAGAGTTTTTGCATATTTTAGGTGCCTACACGCAAAAATTCTCTTACACACGCGTGCATAACGACCGCAATGGACAAATCCACCACAATTTCGATATCGGCACCTTGTTACATAAACGGTAAACGTAATACATTTATGGTTTGCATGATTTTATTGTCATGTACCAACTTGACCGTTGATAAAGACGTTTATTCAATTCTGGATGCATTCAATCGTATGGAACTTGTCTGTACCTATACGTTATAACTCGCACCAGCCTGATATTTAATTACGTTAATAATTTCATTTACTTTGATTTTACACAATACGAGTTTATATCTATTCACTAGATAATTATCTTAAAAGTAAAAAATCCGACTGCTTCAAATTAATTGACTTTGATACTCATACTCATTTGATAGTTAGGTACTCATATTTTCATAATACAAAAATATTTCACCGCTTCCCTTCTTTTTTCTTCGTTCGCAAGCACCATATTTAAAAATTGGATAGCCTATGTTACTATGACAACTGAGACTATTCTAACGATACCTTATACGTTAAAATCCGTCAAGCCGTTTGGGCTATTGGTAGTGCCAAAGAAATGGACATACATACATAGGTACGCTCGGAAAACATTACACTCCATCTGACGAATGTAAAAAGTGAAATATATACAAAAGGCGATCTTATTTCGGATCGTTATGACTTGGTACCTACCTTGAGACCGTTACATAAAAGAAACACGGTAAAAAAGGAAAAATGAAAATGTTCCTGAATATACCTAAACATAATTAAAATAGACAAATGCCTTTAAACAATAGGTACCTAATAGTTCTTTTGTAACAATTGTATTTCATATCCCTACAATTATAGCGTAAATTTACACAAACCGCGGGTGAAGACGCGAGCGAAAAGCTAATTTATCAATACCAATATAAATTCTTGAATTATCATCTAACATTACGCTCGAACCAAACAAAACGTTTATTGATGCATAGTAGGTATAGAAGAAATTCGCATATATTTTTATCTAAGAGGCTAATCATAATGTATTTTGTTTTAATTAACACTTACTGCATTCCTTACATGTTACCTCATTCGAATCACGTGAAAAACGTGAAGAATGATACATGCAACGTGCAGGAAACATAGAGATATTATAATAGTAGAGTAGAGGAATCAGCCCAAAATGTGAACATCGAAATGAAAGAGAGGGCGAATAAGGGTACCTACTTACCTCTCCTTTTCGCATGTATGATTAGAAATATAGGTAAGGTGTAAGGTGTAAAGCAGTGATAGCCTAATGGTTGAAATTCGGCCCCTCAATCGGGGGTCCGAGGTTCAAATCTCTGACTTTTCGAAGTTATGTGCGTATCAGAATTTAATTACCTATCACTTGCTTTAACAGTGAAAGAAATCATCGTGAGGAAACCTACACACCTGAGAGTTCTTTAAAAAAAACTTCTCAAAGTCTACCAATTC
>DWNY01001161.1:0-13318 GCA_018250635.1 Telegonus apastus | reverse complement strand
GCGAATTGGTAGACTTCACACACCTTTGAGAACTTACTCTCAGGTGTGCAGGTTTCCTCACGATGTTTTCCTTCACCGTTGAAGCAAGTGATAATTAATTTCTAATACGCACATAACTTGGAAAAATCAGACGTGCGTGCCTGGGATTTGAACCTCCGAGGCCCCGATTGAGGACTACTTTCAACCATGAGGCTATCACTGCTAAAACAATATAAGAAGAAAATACCTGCTTAGTTCCTGGCCAGGTCTTATCAGTTAAGTTGGTGTTCCAATTCGGCGGTAGTATAACAGAATATGGTAACTGGCAATTTATAATTTACTCTGTAGGCCCATACAAAATAAAGACATCTCATTGCATTTCATTTCATGGTCATTTGCAGCACCAGAAGTAGCCAGCTAAAAGCCACTGCGTATTAGACAGGTGTGGTGATCGAGCTGCCACGTGAGTGGACTGCAATTGTGATAATTTATTGTTGACAAAAAATTTACATAATGATATGGGTTTTTGTTGTAAGTTTAATTGAATGCATCACCGTCATGTTTCGTTTCTTTCCGAAGTTTTGTTTGAATGTTCTTTAGCTTAATGTAATGCATATTTATGAATTTACAAATATATTACGAGTATAACAATAAAATCTCAGCCAAATAGTTATTTACTTTTTATTTTTTGCACTTATTGTTGTATTTCCGTAGTAATTACTTCAAGAGATACAGTAGATACTATTTGCCTTTTACAAATGGACAGACAGCGAGGTTACAGTAAAAAGCATTGATATACCAGTAAAGAAATCTAGATTGGATGCTAATAAAAATGGCATTTTTGGTGGCACTCATCGCGTGATATACACACTACTTTACAACAACTAATACACTAACAAATAGTGATGAAATGCAAGTAGAACAGCACATGTAGTTAAATGCACAAAAGGGACGAACTTATAAGTCTTTGCGAGACATACTTTGTATACAAGCACACGAACGAATCGATCAATACCAACCGTTCAGATGTGTCAATTGGCATTTATTCTATGTGCCATTATTCAATCGTAACGTAATTGTAACTTAAATGTTGGTACTAACTAACTTAAGTATAAATGTTACCCATATTAATATTAAATTTAGTACAATTATGAGTCGTCACTCATAATTGTACTGCCACTTATTTATGCATCTTAGTCTTTAATTAATATTAGTGCTTAGCATGTTAGTGACCTATTATAAATAAATTAATTAAATTAAATTAAATTGATATGAGAGGGTTGGTGTCCTATTATTATTATTAAGACTAATTTTATTTATAAGCATACTCACATAACTAAACATAAATTACATATATCATAATTATGATGCGCTTAAAGTTAAATAAAAGAATTATCCAATTGTGCAAGATTATTATAAGTTTTCAAAGTCACACATTTTTTTTACTATCTGTGAGTATTTTAAAATGTAAAATATAAAATAATCATAAAATTAAATATCGTCATATCTATAATCATTATTTAAAAACAAACCCTATTAAAAAAATAAGTTTTTTTTAATCACTTAATTTCTTATAGTTTTCGACGAGATTTGATGTAGTCACTATTCATCTAAATAAATTGAGTGGTACGAAGATTGTCTTCAAATGGTCTAATTTCGACACCTGGGCAAATGTCAGCATTTATAAATATTTTTCCTGCTACACTACGACCTAATTTTAGTCTATTTCCGGTGTCCTCCCGTCTTCCGGTTTGCTTTGCCGGAAACAACTAATACTTTTTGCCTAAAAAGGAAGTAACTAGTGGTGCGAACTACTGTTACTATGTACTTAGTTCCGCCAATTGTTCTCTAATTAGCCGTGAGAAAATGTGTATTTTGATTGGTTTATTAAGTCTGATTGAAATATTCACTAGGTATATGAAGTTTTATAGTTTCTCGTCACAGTCTCTGATCATTATAATTTAATTTAAAAATGTAAAAAACTTTGATAGTATGCCATGCTACCCATAGACAATTATTCCTAATGCTTAATTAGTGAAGTCTCTAATTGAAGACATGTGTTCTCAGTATATCGTGCTATATTATGACGGTTACCATATATCTATATATATATATATATCTATATATTACCTTCATTTTTTCCAAAATTATTACAAAAATAATATTCTTGTCGCCCCTCTCTTGATCGCATTGCGAAACTACTGCCTGTTTTCATGTGAACGTTCAATCGAAATCGGTTCAGGCGTTAAATAAACAAATCGATGAAAAAAGAAAGATATTATAAAACATTTACATTTAAAACATTTTATATTATTTGCAAAAATCCCATTAGTGGCCTATTTTCAGCAGTAGACATCAATGGATTGATTGATGGATTGGCGTATCGGTCAAAAAAAAATACAGAAACATATTTGACGTGGATACGATTACATAATCAAAGTCAAAGGTGGTAGAACTCTGCGGTTCGACTCCGGCGGCACCACCTTCGCACCTATTTCTGCCTTAGAACAGCAGTGTTAAGCGCTGCTGTGTTCTGGTTTGAAGGGTGTGGTAAGGGAGACATTCCATTCGAGGCGTTCCAACTTAGTCCTCAGGGGTAGTAAGGTATCTGTGGCCGAGTTAAGATAAGACTGTGATCTTGTCTGAGGTTGATTACAGATGTCCATGGGCGGCAGTTGTCATTTACGATTACGTGGGCTGCCTGCTCGTTTGCTACTTCCATAATATAAAAAATCACACTTGAGTATACTCCATAAGTATATGTCCGATTAGGTTAAATCGTTTTTCTAGGTTTTCCTTTTTTAATATTTTTGCTAATAAAATTTCTATAATTTTGACAAATGAATTCACATAGTTAAAATTACTGCCTGGGTATATGAAAAGCATAACTAAATGAAACAACAGGAAATTATGACATATGTCACAATTTTACGATAAAATCTGTCTACAATTTTGTTATAGCTGGACTGGCCTTCAGGATTTTTTTTATTGCCGATCACACTCACACCCACAAGAATCACTTTTACTATGTGTGCAATTAAGTGTTGCAACATTAAATGTCATTAATTATATTTATTTATTTATGTAGCAGCATGTATATCAAACGGTAGTGATATACAGACCGCAAAGACAAAATATAACTTACATTTGTGGTTTTCGAAAATTATAAGCGTATACGAAGTTCGATATCACCTAGTTTATCAGTAAGCGAAATTGCCATACAATATCTACATTCCAAGCAATTCATGCATAGAGGCATGTAAAAAAACTATTAATTTCTACTAGGTAGATCCTAAAATTTTGAAAAAATAAACATTTTCCTAACGCTGTAACGTTTCTTGTGGTTTCTTACAATTAGTATACAATCGATACAAATATACAATCGAAGTTAATAAAAACGTGCTAAAAATTTATACTATATTTTTTCAATAGTGTAAGATTTTTTGCTTTAAAAGTGGCAACCCTACAGCCAACCTTTGATTCTAATAATGACAAACAAACTTAATATAATAAACAGTTTAATGCGTTTCTTAACCAAAACAACAACATTATCTTGGAACAAATAATACAATCGCGATGTACGATCGTTAAGCATAGTAGGTACTTTTGCATTTAATTATTGTGGTAATGGTTAAGGGCTTTAAAGGTCAGATTGTAATGCTAATAGATAATATTACGTAAGTAGTAAAATATACTTCTGAATTATATGTGGTTTTAAATGATACCCACGAAATTCGACACATAATTAAAATAAATAATGCAATGCAAAATGCTATGGCCGAAATTCAACCATAAAACTAAAATTATTCATCCAAATAAAAAACTGTTATATGTACTTTTCCTTTGTGGATATGTTAAAAAATCTCTCATTGTAGGAAAAATTGGATTTCATTCATTAAACCACGTTTAAAAGATTTTTTTACATATGCACCTGACATAGTTGAGCATGTCTTACGTTGTCGGTATTATGGTCAGTAATGTAAACAATGAAATCTTTATCTTCTTTAATTGAATATATTCGTAACTGCTGTACATAAATCTTATCTCCCTCACTCGTTCTCAACATGTAAGTACTTTAAGGTATGCCTAATATCATACTCCTCTGTGCACGCAGTATTCGAATAATGGTACTGCAAATTTTCGTCCTATTAATATCGCCAACAGTTACTATGAAAATACTGGGCACGAGTCTTCTTTCAGTGATACAAAATTACAATAGGTAGATTTTTATTATTTTTTTGAAAATCTGAATATTTAAGTTGACATAAATTTGAGTTAATGCTCGAAGATGAAACACAATGTAAAATATGTGTTGTTTATAATAATAAGTACAAGAACTAAATCGGTAGTAAAATTTTATGGTTTCAAGTAAATCCAGGAGTAGAAGTTTGTATTAATAAATGCGGTTAATTCTGTTAACAATGTAAAAGACACTTTACTTTTCAGAAATCATGCCTGCTTAATAACCTACTACAAATCCAATATCCTATGGCTATGGCTATGTTATCCAAATAAGATTACATGGCACAATATATTCTGTTTCATTATCGTATATACATATATCTTCTTTATGCATTTTTATTATGTTCTTAATACTTAAAATCAATCAGGTAACGACTGTTCGTGATAGTGAAAATAAAAAATAAAGATTAATTCGTCTATTTCGGAATATATTATACGGTTTTATTCATTTTCGTCTACAGAACTGTTATAATTACTTACTAACTACACTAGAAGTAACATAATATTAATCCAATGTTTCTTTCCAACATTAAACGTGTTCTGTCATTGTTCCTCAGTTCCATCCATACAAGACGTCGAACACCATTCTCAGTCTTTTAAAACACTTATCACTACACTATTCGTCGTCCATATCGAACCACATTGAGGTGACACTCCTGGAGGTCTGGTCATTGGACTCCTCCGTGATGATCTTCAAAACCACCACCTCCATCATGCACAGCGCGAACAAGATTACGAAGATCGCAAAATTAGACCCCTGATGGTGGAACTGAAAGGAGCTGGGGATCGGTCCAGGTGGTGGCCAGGCAGCCACCCCGAAGGTGACCAGACTCGATATTCCGTACACCAACATTGCGTTACATTTCATACGATTTCAAGATTGCAATCGCAATTTCGCAAATGTAATGTAGGTTATTTTATTTCCGATCCATAGTTTGTTTACCGACGCGAGCATGGAGCGCGGGCGCAGACCGTAATATGGCGTTATCAGCCGCTCGTTTGGCGCACGCAAGCTGCACTGTTGTAACGCACCGCACAGGCGAGTCTCTTATGAAATATGAATCGTTTTAGTTAGATTCCCTCGGTTGGGAAATGTTCGAAATGCGGGTGAACGCAACAGTTTTGCGGTCAAGGCGGTCTCTCCGCGCAGTGGGCGCTGACCTTTGCGATGCATGCTTTTTAAGCAATGCGAACTTTTGTATGGACTTTTATTGTTTTGTACACGGTTTTGTGTGCATTTGTCTTTTTCTGGGGTATTTTTTAGGCAGGCAGCCTGTGAGTGTGTCCGACAAATAATAAGAGAGGGAAGATGACAGACACCTTACTTATCTTTGTCTAATCACATAAGAAAAAAAGAGAGGTAGGCACTATCATTTGCCTCTCTTTCTTTTCGATGGGCACATTTTAAGGCCAGCCTAAAATGTCCCCATTGTTCTACTATTGTAAGCTCTATGATGTTTTTACATCACATAAATTTATCTTAATACATCTAAAGGGGCTTTTGAAAAGTAGGTACTTCAGTAGTGTATTCTTTTCAACGAAGCATGACCTGACAATCCAGCATGCAGTTTGTCGTCAACCCATTATTGTCCCACTGCTGAGCAAGGGTCTCCTCTCAGAGTGAGAGGACTTTTAGGTCCACCGCGCTGGCCATGTGCGGATTGGTAGACTTCACACACCTTCAAGAAAAGTCAGAGGTATATACGCCTGAGATTTGAACCTCGGACCCCCCGATTGAGAAATCGAGTTTCAACCATTAGGCTATCATTGCTATTACCTATAACTTTTGTAAACATGATAGGACTTCTACTTGAACTTAGGTACTTTAAAACACCTACTAAACTACCTACAGCCAAATTGTTTTGAACTTTAGGGGATAAATTAGATGTTGGGGTAATAATTTTGAGTAGGAAACTAAGATTATCATCAAAATATTTGTGAAAAGTATTCGAACACTATCCAGTATCTGCTATATCACTTTATCAGTATTTTAGGTGCGTTTGTTTGCATTTTACTGAACTACATTTCTACAGTTATCGTAGGTACTTCATTTCTGATGTTATAAGTAAGTTGTTCCATGTATGATTAAGTTTGAAAGTTATAAAACGGTGACAGAAAAGATGTAAGTATACTCGTATATCATGAAATATATCGGTCAATTAACTGTTTTCTTTATAGCGTTTCAAAGTATACAAAGTTTTCTAATTCGTCTCATATTTCTGCTTAATAACAACAGTGTTAAGCGCTGCTGTGTTATGGATTGCTTGATGAGTTAGAGGAGACACTTATACGAGACGTTCAACTTAGTCCTCGGATTGATTAAAAGTACGGCAGTGACCATCAAACAGTAAACGCGTGTTCGTTTGCTACTTGTATTTATTATAAAAATAAAAATAAAAACTTAAATATCCTAGGGATAATGTTCCTCACTAAAGATATAGTAACTTCAATACACAACAAAAATTTAAAAGTTAAATCTTATAAAAATAAAATAAGTGGAATATAATTATAGTCTATATAAAACTTAATTCTATTCAAGACTTTAAAAGATTTTAAAAATAACCTCTGATTAGGTTTTAAAACAACTTGGCCCGCCTATAAAATGTTTATTTATGGCAATATGAGTTTCTAAAACATGTCTAAAAGCCATCTAAAAGCAATCTCATTATTGACAAATGTCCAAAATGACAAGCGTTGAGACTTATCGGATTTAAGTGTCTTGTTTTCCCAAAAACTAAGTGATCTTTAGAGTAATTTGTTTAATAATTTGATTGAATTTATTCCTGATATTAAAATACCAATATCTGCAACTCAAGTAACAAAGAAGTATAAAAAACAATTAGCTTAAAAGCGAACATTTACAAAATGTTCATAAACGTGACATACAAGGACGCGCCAGAGTTATCGAACTTTCGTCGATCATCTTCAGAGCCGGATCTTTCTGTGGAGAAGATGCTGTTAGTTAACCCTAATTGCCCAGTGAGGATCATGCTGGAGTACATCCGGAAGAAGTGCAAGCTGGGCATCTTCTCGGAGTTCGATCTGTGTGACGAGGCCGGCGGTCTGATGGGCTTGTTCAGTCTCCCGACATACGCGTACGCGACGGAGAAGTTTGAACATAAGAAGATTTACTACATTATTGTACTTAAAGAGGTATACTTCGTTTTTGAAGTAATGAGTGTAGCAAATCATGCTATCCATTCCAACAACAGGACAGTTCTGGAAATTTTGCAAAAGTATTGTAGTGTTTGTATTTATTCAATAGATATGTTTGTGCATTATCTCATGTATGCCAGTAGAGAGTAGCTGTCGTAGGTGGCAGGGTAGGGTCGGTGGAAGTGAGACGTGCAACTCGGAACTGGTATAGTGGTGAGCCACTGAGTATCAGGTAAATGTAGAGGTAATATAGAGTAGTGATAGCTTAATGATTTAAATTCGGCCTCTTAATTGGGGGTCCGAGGTTCAAATCCCAGGAACGCACCTCTGACGCTGCGAAGTTATATGCGTATTAGAAATTAATTATCACTTGCTTTAACGGTGAAAGAATACATCGTGAGGAAACCTGCACACCCGGGGTCCTTAAAAAAAAAGGTCTTGAAGGTGTGTAAAGTCTACCAATTCGCACTTGGCCAGCGAGGTGGACTATGGCCTAAAAGCCCTTTCACTCCGTGAGGAGACCCGTGCCCAGCAGTGGGACAATAATGGGTTGTCGACATAGAACTACGGTCATTACAAGTATGATATCTATTTTTGAATCATATGTGTTGTTAATGTTGAGAATACGGCAAATACTGCCATATCCTGGTATTGTAGAAGTAGGAATACTACTTCTAGCTATAGGGATTACGAAATGTCTCACACTACTTACATCCCACTACTTCACACGTGGTGAAAGGTGGCTTGGAATACTCCAGGTATTTCTGATGTGGACAATGTTATTGATTTATAGTCAACTCATTTTGGATAAGTATAGGTTTTTAGTAACATCAAATATCGAAGAATTAAAGTACCTTCCGAACCACCGGAATACGGATCAAATACGGAAATTAAATCAACTTCGAAGCAATATAAATGTGTCCTTTATAATCATTAATTTTGTTTTAAATTAATTGACAATACATTTATTTTTTACTTACGTTCTTACGTAAGTACTAATTAATACGAAACGACCAGGAAAATATTTTGTGCACAATTTAGGAAGTAACACTCTTGCTACACGTCCCGGCTCTTATCCTTGTTAATTCGAGCTAAGTGCAAGGACTTCCTACTTTTTCTTCGTCATAACATACGTAGGTATATAGGTGGTGTTAACTGCCCATTTCCTAGATCGTTATTGTTATTTTGGTAATTTAATGAAACAAAGGTCAATGATAGAGAAGGTCGTGAGCGCTTAGAGCAAGTTTTAAATGTTGTCTGTTAAAACTCATAATACTTATTTGCTAAGATTATGTTCTTCACTACTTTATTTTCAGGGTTCCCACACACTGAACAGTCGATCGACGGTCGATCGTCGATTGAATATTATTAATCGGTGATTAAGGATATTAATTATTTCAAACTATCTGATTTCCGCGGTTTCGTCCACATTAAAAGAAGTAAAAGGCATACATTAATATTATCTGCTTAATAGCAACTGATATTAACGCCAATACTTTTTTTTTTAATTACATATCTAAATTACACCTTCAGCTATAGGTATTCAGGTGAAAGTACCGTCAAAATGGGTCCAGCCGTTTAGAAGATTACCTCAGCCAAACAGACAGATAGACAGAGAAAAAAAATTATTGTATTTTTGTTATAGGCACCTACCATGTATACTTTTATATTCATTAAGTAAAACATTGTTATTTTGACATTACACAGACACTTGAATTTTATTTATTTGTATAGATAATATTAGAACCCCGTGTTTCAACTCCGGCAGCACTACGGCCATTTTCTACCGAATAACAGCAGTGTTTAGCGTTTGTGTGGTTTGTCGGTAAGGGAGACATAATTATCTGAAGCGCTCCAATTTAGTCCTAGGGGATAGCAACGCATGTGTGATCGACCTTAAGCAGAACTCTAATCTTAATTGGGTTTACCATAGATGTCCGTAGGCGGCAGTGGCCACATACCATCAGTCGATCGTCCTTACTCATTTATTTGCATGAAGTAACAAATTATAAAAAGAAAATTAGGAATGGCTTTTCATAATTTCTTTCGTCTCTGGGCGTCATAAAAATTATACCTATACGTAGGTAACTATATTTTTTTATATATTAGGTATTTTGCCGCGATGACGTGTGTTTGTAAATCATTTTGAAATAAAATTCATAATAAAATAAAGTTTAGATATTGTTCGTTTCCGAACGGAGGCCTCTGTTTTGACTATAAAATTTATATTTTAAATATTTAGTAGCTCACCATTCGACGTCGCAAAAGTGGTCCGATTACCATACCAAAATGATTGCCTGATTATACTGATAACATAATATATGTGCATAATATACTTATTATCTACATAGGCGTATCAAATTGAATTGTTTGTTTGTTATTTAAGCCGTTTTTAGGGGTCCGTAACCGTAAACATGCGACCCTTGTTTATTCTATTGTCACTCTATCTGTTGAATCATATTAGATAGATACTTGATTTTTTTATCATGGATTTGATTTGATTATTCTTGATTTCATGTATCTCTGTAACGGACTTTGAACGTGATTTTGATCGACTTTGAAACATCAAATTAATTTGAAACTTTGCATACCTACTTCTCAAGGACCAATGACAATACAATAATATGAAAAAAAACTAAAAACCAAGCCTTTGCGAAATAACTAAGTAAAAAGTGAAAAATAATTATTGAAATCAGATGAGGACGTAGGTACGGAATTTGGGTTTGGTTTTTTTAATATAATATTTTTTCGATATTTTTTATTACTCGACATTACATAGTTTATGTTACCTATGTCTTGTTGACTTAATGCGTCCAGATTTCAAGGTATACAGGCACCACTGTCACACCTATTTCTGTTTTAGGTGCTAGGTTAAGCACTGTGGTATTCTGTGTTGAAGGGCGTGGTAAAAAGACGATTGTTTAATTGATTTATTCTAGGCGTTCCATCTTAGTCCTTGGAGGTAGCAACACTTACAACGCTAAGGCATAGGTATGTTGGTAATCAACTATTGAACTACAAAGAGTTCTACCACGGTTTTTTAAATTTAATATATAATGAATAAGTGTAAAATATATAACTTTTCTGACAAACAGAGCTATTAGTTACGGGTGAAAACATTGAATGAATTTGAATATTAATTTACACGAAACAGTAATTAATAATCTCAGAAAACAAGGCACGTGTAACATTATATTGACGAAAATGCTAAAAACAGTAATGTAGGGCACTTTTTATAGTGTTCATCTACACAATCGAATCATATTTAAGGGTGTGTAAAGATACCTATTTATGATGACGTATGTGCTTATTTTCACAAAAAAGTACAGGCTAATAATATATTGTAGCTAATATATTTTAACAACAAAGCATTTATTTCGCTATTTATCTCATGCGAAACCCAAACTTCTGAGTCCTTTATAAAAAATACTGAAAAGTGTATACGGTGAATTTTTCAAAATGGCCAAATTCGAAATTATAGAGAATATTGAAAATTTTAAAAGGAGCTACGCAACCGATTTTAATAAAACTATACCTATATACTTGCTTAAATTTTCCAAAAATCTCCTTCGTTAGCCCGAACTCGAAAGATTTTATTTTGACAAAATAATCACACCTATATCATTGTGCCTTCAGCATTTTTCGATTGCTTATAGTTTCGAATTTGGTCATTCACGCACACTTAAAAAACTCGCATGGTAGTCAGCGTGGTAACCTATGTCCTAAACTTTTTTTTTTAATTTTAAAAAAGGTGCAAAAAGAGGTCTCTTTTAAAGCGGTCGCGATCCATAATCGGTTCCTTTGGTGTTGTAAATGTTCATAGGCGAACGCGACTACATGACATCGGTAGCCGGTCTGTCTTATCGTTAGGTGTAAGTAAAAAATACATGTTTAAAATATTTTTTCGTTCAAGGTAAGGAATTTAATATTGAGCAGAGCGGGAAATGGTATCATTGATTTTTACTTTTAAATTTAATGTAAAAAACATGCGCAAACGCATAATCAACGGAAACGGTGCTATTTGTCTTATCTATGCATACATAGATATAAAATTTGAAACTTTTGTCATTTTAAAAACATACTAGCGGACCCGTCATATTGGTCGAAATTCGACCATAATAAAAAAATTAAAAAACTAAAATTATACTGTGCATTAGGAAAAACTGAATAATAAGGAAAATGGTTTTATTTGCTAAGCCACATTTATAAGCAATAATATATTTGAGATAGACATCCGATAGTTTACCATATGATTGTCAGTATTGTCGACAGTATAGTAAACAATGAATGTGTTCTTTTGTTTCATTTAATATATGTATTTGCAAGACATTATATATAAATATTATCCCTCCTCACTCCTTCTCTACATGAACTTTAATTAAGATATGCCTAATCTAATACTTCGCTGTCCGCGCAGTATTCGAAAAATGGTAGCGTAAATTTTCGCTTCACGTATTAATATGTAGATTATTTGATTTTCAACAAAAGCCATTTTTCTGCAATACAATAAGTAATTTTTAACAGTCAAGTAGTGAAGCTTGCAGTCTATCTCATAGTAAGTGATGATTGGTGGTGTTGGACCTCACTAATAAACTCCTTATAGTACTGAGTTTCAACTAGAAGCCGATCACAGTTGCTTTGCCACCTCTGGGAATTAAGATCACCTCATAAGGCAGGCGGCACACGCATTTTTACTAAAATGCAGAGCTGCTTTAATCTACAAATAAGTATGATGGTAGTTTTTAGAAAGATGTATTTAAAAGTGCAATTTCTAATATACACTATTAAACTTTTACAGAATTTATTTCCAGCGTGTAGCAATTTATGCGTATTTTTTGGTATGAAGCGAGCATTTTAGTGCATGCTATGATAATTTATAATTTAAGAGTACTTATAACAGTTCAATAGATAAACCGAAAATCGTCGACAAATCGTTTTTTTTTGTATATCCATCGTTTTTAATATCAGTATAAATTGTTATTATAGTGTTCGTAGTGCTACACAATCGGTACTACAATCAAGTATCTATATATATTGGTTCCTACGCTACGGTACAAGAGATAGTGTAAGAGCCGATGCACACGGCGCGGTGCGGCGGTGATGCGGCGCCGCAGCGGTGCTGCTTCAGTGAAATTTCGCCGCACTTTGTATGTAAATCAGCGGAACGGCACCGCTACGACACCGCACCGAACCGGCACCAGTACGGGAAAATCTTGCGGTGCTTCGCCGCACCGCGCCGTGTGTACAGACGCTCAGACTGACTGATAGACACCGGAGTCTTAGTGATATGGATGAACTCACTAATTGTTTCGTGTTATGTACCTATTATAATTACTTATAGCATAGTAATTATGGAATAACTGTTCAAAAGTACTTCCGCTTGTAACGTTATTAGAATTTATTCTTAGTCGAGTTTGATCTTCTACCCTTGATCTCAACGTCTGAAGCTTTAACAAATATAATAATGCTGGCATTAAGCGAGGCCACGGTTCAAACTAGGGTCATATTATTATAGTAGAATATTAAAAAATTAACAGTAGGATGTAAAAAAATATATACCTACAGAAAGCAACGTCGAGTGCGGCTGGGAATTAGGTGGGTAGCCAATAACCTTTAGCGGATACATTTTATACTCTCTTCCGTGTGTCGGAGGGCACGTTAAGCCATCAATCCTAGTTGTTATAGAAAGGTTACAACTAATATCGTGGTTTGTAGGTATCAAAATGTCGTAATAGAGCCTTTCCAAAACGGAACCGTATTTTACATTTCATCGCTAGATAAGCAACGGGGCTTTGGGCGCTTGTTAACTCTTATACAGTTATTTATATTATTATTTTAGTTAAAATTAAATATTCATTTTTAAGGAATCGGATAGACGCCTCTCAGTCTTACCGCAACTGAATCATGAAAATGACATATACATGAACTTGAAGAACAGGGT
>DWNY01001160.1:0-13322 GCA_018250635.1 Telegonus apastus | reverse complement strand
ATTGCATATAATATATACTATCAAAGTGGGATAAATATTGAATAATGAGAGAAAACACGATATTCAACGTACTTACCTTTTCTTTACGTAATTTTACGACACGTTGTAATATAAGATGTTTAGTCAATTTAAATGTTAAAAATATTACAAATCGTCTTTAGTCATAACAACACATTATATATTACAAACTAACATGGACTATTTCGGATGGAATTTCTTTTATTTCTTATTAAACTAAATGTATCCTATTTTTACTATTTTAACATAGTAAACGGATCATACATATAAGGAAATTAAAAAGGAGTGTGAAACTAAAACTGTATTTATGAACACTTCTTAATTGTTCAATTGTAGCACGTATCTAATTCGTCGAAAACTCTAGTTCCAAAAAGCTTCCACGAATTTGCCGAGCCAACCGTTCTGGGACCGGGGCCTCCCGCACGATCGATAGAGGCCGCTGAGTTTCGTACACGTTGATAAAGATTTTTTCACTTGTAAACAATTTTTCCTTTCATTTATAACGGGAACTGAACGGGATCCGTTCTTTTCGAGCGAGATCACTTTTCAAATATATTCGTATCAGTGTTTAATAATCCTGTCTTTAATACTCCTATAACGTGAGAATAGAATATTAAATTATTACTGAAAATTTTGATACTTTAAAGTTAGCATATTAAATTCTAAGGTACGAATTTATAAAATTGGCTATTTTTATTTATTGAGACAAAAAACCTACCTTTTCATAAAGTTATATGATGTCTTCAATATTATTGTGTTAAACACCTGTGATCAACCCTCCATAAATTATGGAGTCGTGCCTGAGGTTGGCCACAGATCCGTTGCTTCCCCTGAGGACTAAGTTGGAACGCCTCGGATATGTATGACTCCCTTACCACAGCCTTCAAACCAGAGCACAACAACGCTGAACCTATTGTTATTAGGCAGATTTAGGTATACAACCACATTGGGTTCTAACACCTTTAAACTAATTATAAACTCTTAGTAGCTTCTGATAGTAAAAGATCCTTAAGGCCCTTTTTAAGCCTCTCATATTGACAGATAAGCTTTGAGTAGAAATGCCTCTCCTAGACGCTCTTTATAACGAGTGATTCCTTTTATCAGGTTCATTTACTCCAAAGGTAAAAAGGAATCCCTATTACTAAGCCTCAGCTGTCAGTCCGTCTGTATATCTCTTGGACCGTAGCCGGTAGACAGAATTTTTTAGTGTGTATTACTATGGCCGCTACTAGAAGAAATACTTAAATTACGAAAAATGTTTAGAATAAAAGGGCTTTCCGTACAATTTTATCGCTTTATCTCAGAACGTTAATGTAAATGTACATTAAAGTTTTCTAAAGACATGTCATGTAATGTTTATTATATACCTTTATGGTAACAAATACTAAAAATAAAAATAGGCTTATAATAGTACAGAAAGTGGCGAGCTTGATTTGCACTTAGTAAATTATTTATTTTAATTTTCACGTTGAGACGTTCAATAATATATTTAAAAAATATAAATTGAACTAACATTGTCATCTGATAAAATTCTGTAACCGTCCGCGTTATGCTCAATGTAATGTAATGTAAAATGTGCGCGTTCTGTTACACTTTTACACCTGTCAAAATAATATTGTAATGTAAACTAAAAACAGCTTTAGCTTTCAATTTAAATATGGATTGCAATATTCATATTTAAATTGAAAGCTAACAGTTCAATTGAATAGATTTCGCCGTTTGTAGTTGAAAATTGGAATAACTGGTTGCCAAAATGGTCGATTGAATCAAGACTGAATATATTTACTTACAAATATAGTAAGTTCGTTTATTCATCACAGAAGCTAACCGTGTAACTTAATAGTTATGGTGATGTAAATATGAGAAGTAAGAGTACCTACTCGGACATTTCTTGAAGTAGTTTTCAAGAAATCTTGAAGATTTATACTTTAAAACGTTAAGCTATTCATGTAATTCAATACAAACATGATTTATGCGAGCCACATTATACAACGAAATATATTTACTGTGCCCAATCCGTACATTTTTGAATGTGCTTCATTTATAAAACGCAGTTTTGATCCTGCATACCAGACCAAAAGATAAATTTTATATTAGCTGTACCAGGTAAAACTTGGATATTTAAACAAAGTATTTTTTGTATAATAAAGTAAAATACCCAACGTGAATCTGTATTTTCTAAAGCGAAAGAGCTATCCCGTCGATAACTTATAGGCTAACTGAATTCCTTAACGACAACTTTCCAAATTTATATTACGATATAAATTTTAAAAATAAGTTTCATTGCATTGAGGGTATGTTATGTAATGCAACAGAATAGATTTTGAATTTAGAATTTTGGTTCTAATAGTAATAACATAATAGTATGGCCCAAGGAGTTAGAACAATATCAATTGGCATTATTCTGCAAATTACCTATTGGGTTAAGAGCACAAAACCACAAAGTAGACAGGATGCCTCTTTATTTTACGTGTTTAATGCCGAACTGAATGAGTCCAGGCAATAAGACGGCACCTATTCGGTCAATATCCGCGACCTTTTACACTCAACTGTAATGAGCGTAGCGACACTAATTGTACCAAATTAACTTTAATAGCGAGTGCCGAACGCACGGGTTATCTCGCTGGAATGTTAAGTACGAATGTATTTCAACTTACGTGTACCAGACGCGATGACTCCAATGATATCTGACAAAAATATGTTGTAAAACTGTTTCTACATTAAAAGAATGACTGAAATCATAACACGTCTACATCAATGACGAATACCCGTTTAATGTTTAGTCGAGCGACGCAAAAGTGAACCGCATATTTTGCAAATAACTAATCTATTCTCAAATTTTGTTTAGATTTCTTTTATATAATATGAACCTAGCAAACGAACTTGCATACCACCTGGCGGTAAGTGCCCACTGCCGCTCATGGAGATTTGTTGTCAAAACCCAGATAAAATCAAGAGCTTCATCTGAGGTTGGTCACAAATGCGTTGCTACTCCTGAGCTGATGATCTTTCCTAATAACAAAGGTAAAATACTTTGCCATCGTCACATCTTTCAATTGATCTATCCAAATTTAGGTAATCAGGACAAATATAAAGTTAATTTAATAACAGCAGATTATGTAAATTACTTTAATTAACTTCACTAATTATAAGTATTGTTATAGGTACATAGGTACCTACAGCTATTTCAAGTTTTAAATGTGCACATCATGCAATATCGAGGCAATCTATCAGTTAAAACTAAAGTAGGTCAATAACATTCAGTAGGTTAATTATTTTATTTTTCTTAAATATATTAATTAGGTGTTTAGACATTTCTTTGAAGAATTTAAGCTCGGGTCTATTGTTTTTCATATTACCTCTGTTTAATGATATGATTAGGTACTAATTATTCGATGGCAAAATTTATTTTTTCATTCTTTTCTAATTTTTAGTAACTGTCGATTGATAATGTGAAGTGACTTTAATCGGTGCTTTGCAACGACTAAAATCTATGCAGAGATATGATAGAAATCATTGTATTGATTTAAAATTTGTAGTAGGTTTAAAATTGAAGTTGCTAACGAGCATGCAATCCATCTGATGGTGGCTGGTTGCTGCCAGGCGTAGACATTTGTAGCCAAGTCTATGTAGAACATATGCTGAACATATGAGTTGCCACTCTTAAGGATTTTATATGATCGCCTAACATTTAAGCCGATATCCAATGAGCAAACGTATATAAGATGCGCTTACAAGTAAAATATACCTACAAAGATTAGATTACAAAATCATCGTCATTATTTCTTCCATTCAAATAAAAAATCCTCTTCCAAATTCTACAGATCAAAGCCATCGCATTCTTAAACATTCCGATTATATTCTCGCATTCCAGTCTCCAATGGACATTGTTATTTCCCGATTCAGAATTGTACTCAAGGTATTCTCGAGTTGATTATAAATGTCATTTATATTATCTTCTGTAGATTGCAATGTCGGAGCACATACTTGAATAACATTCATAGTTTTGTATTAAACGTAACAAAATACTCTCCGAAATATGGATTTATGGGTGAACTTTAATTATTTACTAATTCAGGCAAGTAACAAAATTTCAACATGCAGGCGTAAATCTTCATGTCTTGCAGTTAGCTTGTATCAATTATGCAGCGTTCAAATTTTTACTCAGCTTGAAGTGGGGTCAGGTGACAGATTTTAGTAAGTTCTCTACTTGTGCCAATAGAAAATCTATACAGTCACATCAGTAGTATAAACTTGTATAGAGACTTAGTGGGTCACCTTAAAGCTTAAGTGTTCACTTAACTGTCGCCAACATAATATTAATTTGCAAAGCTTATTTTAACTCTTTACGATTTAACTTTTGTTTCAACTTAAACGTGCACGTAGTAACATTTACATCCATGTTTAATTCTGTAGTATGAATAAACAGTTATCAAAAACGGTTTTGTGCCTACGGAGATTAATATTTGTTGAATTCATTGATGTCTATTATCAATACCTTTTACCAGTTCATTGTCATTCAATGCATCCATAGTAAAACAATTCAAGTCCCTATTAGCATACTATTTCAGGCCAAATCAGTAATGTTCACAAAACATTCTCACCCGTCTATCTAAATGCAATTTTGACACAAATGTTTTATGGTAATATTTAGAATGAAAAACAGGAAACAGTTTGAATGCAACCAGAGCCACGTATCCCCGTTTTTTGCTAGAAAAATGTTAACAATTAACAAACGTAAAATATTCCAAAAAGAATGTACAAGTTGTTACACATAGACCACCCGAAACTCAGCTTAAATACTTCAAATTCCTTGACCGAGTTATACAACTGTTTTCATCAACGTTAAAAGGACCGCTTTTCGCAAATTCTTCTCCGCATCCCATCGATCCAGTAGCCGCGAACTCAAGTAATATTTTGCTAGTTCAAAAGGTTTAATTTGGGTAAAACATAAAAGGTCCAATTACCCGTTTCGTATCGACGCTAAAACGAAAACCGTTTATTGTCATCTATGTTTAAAACAGCACATAACCATCCCGTTTGTCTACTACTACTGGATTTGTTAGCAATTTAATGAATTTTATTGATAACATTGCATATTGTGAGACATCTATGGGAGGCAATGTTCTTGCATATAATATAATCTTAACAGATTTAGTACAGAACGACTCTGTTCACTTTCATGGTTTTCTGAGAATAACTTAATGACTTCTACTTTATCATTTTAAAACAAACATGTTAATATAAGCTTGTTAAAAAGCAACTCGGCACGTTACCGGTATTTATAGTATTTATGTGTTCGTCCCTTTACCAAAGCGTCACCAATGCCGCTGTGATGCGCGCGCAGAAGGCGCCGACACACAACTTTTAGGAGTAAACTTCAGCCAACACGTGTTTCCAATTCCAAGCACAGAGTAACCTCGGAAAGAACACTTACGAGAATTCCACTTACGCTCTTTAAATCAATTTTTATCCCGTGACATTTTTTGAGTTTAAATTTGTGACCTATTCACATTATCTCCGCTGACATGTATTCCATAGCTACGAACGGGTAACAGCTGATATCTATCATGTCATGTTTTAAGTATTATAAACATGCAGCTTTTTGAATTCACCTGTTGCATCTGATATGTACAGAGTAACAGTCCGAAAGAGGTAATAAACCCGAATAACATTATTGCAATAAATTATTTTGTAAATTTTTGTTTGTAAGCAATTAAACAAACGCACGTGATTCCTAAATATCACTTTACGGGTCTTACCTAAGAACGAGAAGGGTCTTTAATCGGTAGACTCCACACACCTTTGAGAAACTCGGTCACACTCCAGGTTTCGCGATGGTTTGTTCCCCCTAAAGTATATGCTAATTAATTTGTTAATGAGTAGACACAAACGGACCCCACTTCAATTCTAGATTCCCAATAGTCGTTAATCCATCATTGCCCCCTTATGAGCATGGGTCTCCTCTCAGAGTGAGATTGGTTTGGGCCATACTACAATATGCTGGCCAAATTCGAAAGGTAACCTAAGGCTTCACACACATTTTTTAAACATTTTAAGGCGTATTGGTTTCCTTTGCGTATTGCTTTTCTTCATAGCAAATGATAATTTCAAATAATCCTCTATAATTACCAATATGTGAGCCCAATATTTATAGCACTACTATCACTTTGATCTAATAACGGGGTACAATTTTAGGAGTAGGTACAAAATGTTTACAATTCAACAGCTGCACCAAATAAAATAAATCGTGACCGATACGAGGAATGCACGAAACGAAAAACCAAACGAGTTGCGGTAAAACGGAGCTAGCTTTGTTTATACAATGACTGATTAGCAATGAATCATTTCGAATTTAAAGCGTTTTATTCCTCATTAGACGAACGTACGTCCGACGATGCTACTCTGTAAAATAGTTTTATGATCGCGCACACTGAATCTGCCGTGAAATATCAAATTCAGATAGTATTGGTGATGTAATTTTGATACTGATTAATCATGATCACTTTGTAGCTAGGTATATAATTTAAAAAAAAATTGAGTCCAAAACAATTAAAACAGTTATTTTCGAAACAAAAAATCACATTTCCTTCAAGACAATAAACGAAAACTTAATAGTTACCTGCTTGTGTTTGTCTTCAGGTAAAAACTACATTCTATACAAATGTCCATGAGCAGCAAATCAGTTAGACAGTATGCATGTTCCTTTACTACTACAAAATATTTCATAAATCCTTGTCTTAACGTTACCATAAGATGAAGTAGGAGAACATGCGCCCCTTTCTATTGAAATTTAACTACATACATACCTATATCAAACTAACTCTTGATATTAGATTTCTCAAATTCCTGCGTGTTCCTATTCGCGCCAATGAACCCACAAAAGGTTTATAATATGTCACATAGGTATATGAATAATATACCTAACACTAATAATTCTTGGACTTGTTAAAATTATTAACCGCTCCTTCTACTGTAATTATTGTTTCTCATTTTAACATCTGTTCATTAAAAATAGTGTTACCAAATAAATCAGCTGTAAGATTTTTTTTTAATTACATGCCAGTAATTAATTTTTTGCACCTTTTCGAAGAACTCCATGTCATAGCGCTCCGGGAATACCTCATGAGAAATACATGCAACTTAAATTACCAGGAAACGATAATTCTCAAGTTGTGCTCTTAGTTACTAGACTACTGCAAACTTATTTCTGTAAAATATATGTTCAATGAGTTTATCAGGCAACTGTCCTCAGGCTAAGTGCACCCGAAGATCGGAAAGGCAAGAAATCAAAAGTGCTGTACACTGCAGCTGCTTGCTGAAAGTATGCACAAAAAAAATGGTTTTAGACAAAGAAACTAAAAAGAAACAATAAAGAAACCTATATTGATGATAAAATTGAAGTGTCTGTTTGTAATGTTAAAATAACAAACATTTTACTAAATGCATACGAAATTATATAGGGTACCTATAACAAAAATACAGTTATAAAAAAATGTTTGTCTATTTGTCCGTCAGTATGATAATATTTTAAACGGCTGGCCCGATTTTGACGGGACCTTCACTGAAAGATAGCTGAAGGTCTAAGACGTAAATTAGGCTACTTTAATTTTTGAAAACAACATTAGCACGCTCTCCACTCGCATGCGACCGCCGTTGCGAGCGTTAATGTAGGTTACTATTAGGCAGATAATAAAGTATGCCTTTTTAATTATTTGACGCGGGTGAAACCGCAGGAATCAGCTAGTATTAGTAAATAAGTAAAGGAATATGATTTAAACGGTCCAATAAACTACCTAGAAGAAAATTGACTGCGACGGACAAACATCAGATTCACGTATGATATTATAAGATTAGGTTTTAAGAACGGAAACCAAAATAGCAAAACGTAAATGACATCAACTGTACGACGTGTATGTATACAAATAAATAAAATTAATGTGTCTGTTTGTAACGGCAAAATTACAAGTTTTTACTAAATGCATAATAAGAAAATACCTATATACGGTACCTATAACAATAAAACATATATTTTCATTTTTGTCTGTCTGTCTTTGTGCGTTTCGGACAATTTTCGAAACGGCTGGACCGATTTTGACGGGACTGCCCTGTAAGCTAATGGTATAAAGTAATGCCTAATACCATAAGGCTTATATTATTGCCAGTCATTAACAGATGCATTAGAACCGGTTATCACTTATGTTTGTGTATGTCATGGTACATTTCTTAAGCGTGAGTGAAACCGCGGGGCACAGTTACATAAAAAACAAATCTCCAGACATCGTCGACGAAAGATGTGTTAAGTGGCGATGACAAGTTAAGTCAACGGCCAATTTCACATTTAGGTAAATGTGTTTAGCTTTCGAATAAATAGGTTGACAACAGTTCCTATGACTGAATTAGGCCAGCGGTTGACACTCCGTGTATACTTCGAATAATAAGTAGAGCGTTGGTTTGTGAAATTGAACATCAGAACAACTGTCTTTTTGAAGTACATACGATTACCGAAATTGTGTTTGCTTCTTATTACTTCCCGCACGTGTTGCTTGCAAAAACCCTAAATCAAATTTGCCAGAACTAGATACTATCGTTCGATGACGTTATGTATATTGTTTTATCGATTTATTGCGAATCAATAGAACATGCATTCACTAAACATCTTCTTTATTTAAGTTAGACCGAATCTTTATTATCCTTGCTTTAACGAAAGTGACATTTATATGTAAGTTATTTGAGATACTGTACATTATGCTAAATGGAGATACATAAACAATTAGTGACGTCAACGTTACATAAACGAATTAGGCTTTGAATGTGTTAAAACGGCACCCATTGTCAGTTCGTGCTAATTGTTACCGGAACTGCCAGGACGATAGGTGTTGCAATTACTATCCAAATTGCACGATAAATTGATTGGATTAATAGCGAAGCTCGCAAAATCGGGCCGGGTGAATGGAATTTTTTGCCAATCTGCTCTTATTTGTTTTTGATTCAGCCGCAGGCAAATCGGTTTTTGTAAAATGCTATAACTGAACAGGTTTTGAAGGGTTGTAGTTTTTGTGTTTTTAGAGATCTGTAACACACGGTTTGCCTGGCAATTTAAATATATTCCCGTAGAAAAGGGATTTTTCATATTATGAGCTAGTCCATATTCATATACGCCCGTTAACTAAAAATATTATATACAGCCGAACACAGAACTTCAACTTTTCGAGACGATTAAAAACAGGTCATCATACGTGTCAACGATAATTATTATCGAATATGACACATAATAACTATTAAGTTATTAAATACGCTATTTAATCGGGAGAAGTCACGAAAGCGGAAAGTATGGTTATACTTAAGTATGACAACATAGTGAATGATAAACCTGGGTAAAGTAACAGTTGAACAAAATTTTTCAAAACTTAATAATGTGGTAGGTACAATTTTCTGGGGCATTTAGCGTTCCTAATAGTTTCAAGTTTTACTCCAATTGACTTCACATATTTTAACAAAATTACTAACTATTCGTTATTTTTTATTTTTTATATACAATAATGAACAAGCAATTGAGCGGGCCGTCCACCTGATATTAAATGGTCACTGAACATCTAATGAATCGCCAATGATCAGTGATCATCCCTCAATAAGATTAGAGTCTTACCTGAGGTCGGCCACAGATACCATGTTACTCTTGAGGACTAATTCGGAATGCCTCGGATAAGTATGTTTCCTCACCACACCCTTCAAATCAAAACACAGCAGATCTAACTAAACACTGCTGTTATTGGACAGAAATTATTATCCTTGTTTTACGAAATACGAAAATATGCCTACTGAATGTCGAATATAAATTTACTTAAGATATTTGAAAATGGAGTGGTTGGAATTATAACATATCTTGTGATTCGTGATCATAGGAGTATATTGTGTAGTTGGGAACCGAATACAAATTGGCTTATTGCCAAGAGGAGTATTATACAGACTATTAGGTTTCGGCAATAATATTTCAGCTGGGCCCTATTGATCAGTTGTAAAATTTATTGAATTAATGTAGATTATACCTAGTTAGATATATGTATACCTATATGTGAAGGAATAACGAACTGTGCTCTTTTATTTAAATCTTCATTGAAATTATATTTGTTATATTGATTCAAAACATACTGTAGTGTGTTATAATATTTATTTTGATTCACAAAATCACAAAAAAATGCCACATCGTGCAATTAAATAAATTAAAATCATAACTAAATAATACTGAAATAAGAGGAAAAGTAGCAGCGTACAGATACATAACATAAACAAATAAGGTACCTATAATTATAATTGAAAGATAATAAAATTTTATACCTACCCGACAATTACATCATGTTTATTGTTATTCGAAGGTGTTCACATTTTTTGGCAAAATGGGTTGAAAAAGTTAACAAAATGCTGTAATATGTAATGATGTACATACCTACCTACTTACATTTGTATGGCTAAGATAAATAAACGATAGACGAGTCGCTACCGACTTTCTTATCTAAAAATATCTTAGTAATCGTATAGATATTACACACCATCGTTCGTAATCGAGAAGCTAAGTGAAAAGTATTCATTTTAAAATCCATCTTATTGGAAATTACTTCCGATATCCTGCCATCCTGGATGGTAGACGATCGTCGACAATCGTCCTGTGAACACCAAGGAACTTCAATAAACTAAATGGTAAGTCAAAACAAACGCGATGCCGCTGACGAACTATTCCCGTTGAATCCAGCAGAGAAAACTCCAATAGCCATTATTCAACTTCCAAAGAAAACATTCGAAGAAATACGACATTTTCCACTAAAAATCTTTCGTTCGAAAAACATGATAAAAAGCGCTGAAATCTTGTTTTGAACCGATAAACATCGCGTGCTACGCTAAAAGTTAACTTTTAAACAAGTTGTAAAGTTTCCGTACGTAGTTTAAAATTTCAGCCTCGGGAAATATTTAAAGCGGCAAAGGAAGTACCCAACTATTGAGAATGTGGCTACATTTTGTGTGTAGGAACCCAGTTACCTCTTAAAACATTGCTAGGATATTTTTAGTTATGGCGTAAGCACGATCTGAGCTAGTAAACGCGCCATCATGTACAACGCACAGCGACAACCTTCGGCGCGATCGCGATCGTGTTTGAAATTAAAAATATAATGTCTAAGAGATTCTCTGCTGGATACTTAAGGAACGATGGTTGAAGATTCGTGGAAAATCGACCGCGAGGTCTCACGCAAGCGCGACGCCACCCCACATTGAAGACTCAAAATTGTTAAACAATAATGCGCCAGCTCGCTTGCCTGCACAGCTCACCACGGTGGTAGGAGATCGCGTAGCCCCACTTACCTGTTGCCAGTAGTCTTCCAGGGACAGCTTCCATTCAAAGTAGCCGGTGTCCGTCACGTCCTGCAGCTCGCGGAAGAGGTTACCGCTGGGGAGCACGTCCATGGTGCTTACATACGACGAAAACGAATTTTTTTTTGCTTTTTTTGATCACAACACACGTAATCCTACCGCGACAGAACGCGCACGACTGATTTGCTTGCCCGCGTCCCGCGCTATGCTCCCCTCCTCCCGTCTTACCCCGCGAGTATCCTCGCGCGTAGACTAGTAACGAATAGAGAGAACACGATACGATTATGTATAGCTTTCTCTTTTTTCGTCCTTTAAGGATACCTCGCCGGATCTGCCAGGGATTTTGGATTTGGAGTTAAAATATTTACGAGTTTATTTGAATACCTACGGTTGCGCCAAGATAAAATATAAAAAATAATCAGTAGGTGCTGATTTATTGTATATATTGATATTATTAAGGTTTCTCTCCTTAAGTGTTTCAGATATAAGACACCTATTGCTATTTTAAATCGGAACATTATATTATAACATATAACATTCCAATACTATACGTTTTTTTCTGTTTTTATTTAATATTTTTTCTATCCACAACACCATTTATCATTGAAGTAAGAAGTGGTCTTATCTAAGTATGTGAAAATGTGAAACGTTGTTTAAAACTATTCTATTTAACATTTCTGTTAGTATATGTGTAATTAATTATGTTATTTTTCAAGTAATAGCATTCATATTATTTACGATACAATCACATATAAAAGAGTGTATTTTTTTTTGTATTTTTGTAAATAAATAAAATAGCAATATCCTATTAATAATAGAAATAAAGTAATATATATATGGACTAGATTTCGTTTCATCAAAATATTTTTTATTACGAATGATTCAGTCTTTCTGTGTCAAGTATAATATATGATGTGCGGTTAAAATTCGTGTAAATGAAAGTGGCCAAAAATAAAATTATTTTATGGTTACACAAATATTGCTGTCCTTTTTAACAAAATATTGCTAAGTATAAATTAATACTAGAAATTTCATACGTGATAAGTCATATAAACTGAATTGAATTCAACGGGACTGTTAAATAAGTTTAGCTAAAACTTAAAGGGCTGTATCAAAAACTAAGCAGAGCTTTTCCTTCATACTTTCCTCTTTCTCTTCAGCACTTTCCTCTCTTATTGTTCAAAACTTACTGTGCATTCAGCATATTATTCACGTTAATTAAAACTCTTCCGGATACTTAAATCAAGTTCAACTCTTGTGATTTAATAAGACCAGACGTAAGAGTAATAAAAAATGGACTAAAATAATAATAAATATACATCAATTAATTTTAATAATACTCGAATGGAAATCTCCTTTAAAGTATTCTCAGTTGTACAATCTTAAAGGTTTAGTCATCCCATCTAGGGATTAGTGAGTAGGTATTGGTTAAAACTCCAATAAAAATGTACAAGAACATTGACCCTGTCAACTTGAGTATTGTTATAACTATACCCAACTATTAATTTATTTCTCAGAAAACCCTTGTGGGTAATATACTCTACATCTAAATGTACAGTTATTAAACATAATAAAAAAATAGTCATATTAAACATTATTTTCATATTGTTAGAGTGCTGAGGTACCTAAGTAAAAGAAGTAAGAAAGTTTTACGTTACGTATTGTATTAATTTTTGACCATAGACTTTTGGGATCCATAATGAAATTTATAAGCATAGTAAGACAGTTCCAATAAGAAAAATACGAATAACATATTCAGTAGCAGGCAAAGCCAGGAATATTACTTAAACCCGTTAAGAACTTAGATATTACTCGATATTCAATTTGATGAGACGTAATTTTTAAAGTTTATTATTTATAGATATACATCGACATTATTTCTATTCGATCCGAATACTATGCCCAAAGTGTTACTGAAAACTGAAGAGCATCTAAAATTT
>DWNY01001159.1:0-13325 GCA_018250635.1 Telegonus apastus | reverse complement strand
TATGTTTTAGAAATAAACAGATTTTAAACGTATGAAATATTTTGCGGTAAAAACTTTCTATAATACTAAAGTAGCAATCAAGAATTTAGTACACCTGATGATAAATCGTAGTGCATTTTAAATAATACTAGTAGACCACTCACAATGGTAATTCAACCATAATTAAAAACATACTAAAACTAAACTTGTGTAAGTATTTCTAATCTGTATATAAGAAAAACATTCATTACAAGGAAAATGAACTTTAACTTGTTAAGCTGAATTTAAACGAAATTTCTCATTTTTTTAAATAGACATCTGACATAGTTGACAATGTATATTTTATATTGGCAGTATTGTCGTCGATGTTGTAAGTAATGAGTATTTTATTTTCTTTAAGTTGATATATTAGTAACACTTATTAGACATAAATATAATCAATTAATAATCTTCCCTGCATGAAGTTTCACGTATGTCTATATCAGAAGTGTGAACTCCTCCGTGGTACAATATTCGATAAATGGTCCCGCAAATTTTCGCTTCACGTATTAATATGTAGATAACATAAAACAGTCGATTTGTCTGATGTCTTTCTATCAGCCTGAAGTTGTTTGATAAACATGTATCTATTATCAATACCGTCAAATTCCTTACGGGAAAAACTATTTCCCGTAACAGTATTTGCAACAATATTTTATTCGGGACAAATTGAATCTGACAGCGCCATCCCAGGCGCCAAACAAGAGATGTTATAAGTCCCATTGCTAATACATAAATTCATGATGTGTTATTCAAAGGTAACAATATATAAACGAGTTTAATCTCGCGGCTCTCACTGTGGTTTTTGGTTTCTTATTACAAGTTTGAGATGTATTATCCGAAAATATTTTTACAATTATGCGTTCAATCACTTTGAATGTTATTTTTTTTCATTTCTTCAGATACTGTGTGAAAAGTACCTTGTATTAGCTCCTACACGACTCTCTCGCTTGAAAAAGTTCCGTCAAAATGGGTTTAGCAATCTAAGACTACCCAAGGACTAATGTAATAACGAGTAACTTTAAGTAATAAATTCTATTAAAAATAAATGTAACATCTTAACCAATGTCTCAATACTTACATTATTTTGAGATAGAGACGAAAGAACTATAAGAAATTGTATAAATATTCACTTAAAACAAAGATATAAATAATTTAAAACGGTTAAAATATGTTTTGCAAACAATAAGTTATTAAATAAATCTAAGTTTTCTTGAAAGTGCAATTAAAATTGTTTTAGTCCGAGAAGGCAAACAGACCTTATTTATTACCTAAATCCATTGTAAGCGGATAAGTAATGAGCCATACAATGATAGGCTTGAAAACAGATTTATAAATATTCTTAAATTATAACAATTGCTAATAAGTACCTTTTTATAGTTTGAAAGTAGCAAATGTGCATGCAGTCCAGATGAAGGTAAGTGACCACTGCCGCTCATGGACAACTGTAATCAACCCCAAAAAAATCAGTCTTACCTAAGTTTGACCACAGATGTTTTGCTTCTCATGGGGGCTAATTTAGAATGCCTCGGCTAAGTATATCCTATACTACACCGTTTAAACCAGAACACAGCAGCGCTAACATTGCTGTTATTAGGCAGAAATAGGTGTGACATGGGTACCGCAGAAGTCGAACCACGAGGAGTTCTACCACCTTTAAACCTACCTTTGATAATGTCCGTTCTAGAGTCCTATATATTTAATCATCTCTACATATATGTCAGATATATCAATATTTATTGCAAGTCCATATTTTTAAGCTCTTTATTAGCTCGTATGTATGTGAGAATCAAATTTTGCAATGAAATTTAGTTCATTTAACTCCGAGTGAGTTGAATTTTTGTTTGAATGATAACGCACGCTTAACATAGTGATGCCTGTTTAAATCCAATATGGCGGATGCCCAAAATAGAGTGGTGGTCATATTAATTCTATTATATAGCTACATGGTATGAGTCTCAAATAAAAGGATTTTCTAAGTAGAAAAACTGGTTGTCTGTAAAATCGGTTTACGGACGATAATTTAATGATAACGTTATAAGAAAACATTGATGAAAAATTGCATACTTTGGAAGAAGGATAGGTTGTGCGTGCGTGTCTCTCTATCGCTAGTTCCGCGTTCTCGTTTGCACTCACGGCTCAGGCGGAATATATACAGAGTAGAAGAGCCATAGATAGATGAGTGCGAGTATCTAGTTATCCTTGTCTAATAACTCATGCGAAAAAGAGAGACAGATAGGGAGCCTTATTTGCTTTCACTTATTTTTTAATGGACACAGTTTAGACTGGCTCCCCTACTCTGTATATAATAACTCTACGGGAACGTGACTTTGTGGCTATATGTTAAGCTTTATTGTACATGCAGCCGACATTTATCGATTTATAAGACGTTATTTCGTCAAAAAACGAACTAAATGACGTTACCAGATCATTGTGTTCTAAAATGTATTAAATACAGAGTTATTATAACATATGATCTCGCTCCGAGCTGATAGTGAAGCATGTCCTTTGAGGTCCTGCTTATGTCACCTTTAAGCGGTTTAAACCTAATATTTTGGTCTCAAAACTTGTGTGAAATATGCTCACGTGAAACTTTAGTTCGTAAGTTGGGATTTAATTTACTTCAGTTGTAGATTTAAGGGAGTCCCAACGCTAATACGCTTTTGAAAGATAGTAAATTATTATCCCGAACTGTGAAACTTTTCGGCACATTTACTAGTTATAACTGTACGTGTTTTAGTTTCGGGCGTTGTGGTCAGGTTGTGATAATGACGTACCCGTTATTGAGAGATTCTAAAATTAAATTCTACAAAATTCTTTCTAGATTTGTATTTTTTTTCTTATTACACTATTTAATACTCTTTGTCTTGCCATACATAGACTTTGTGTGAGTTCTAGATTAATTTTAGTAACTTATCACTTACCTGGTTGAAAAAATACCATAATTCCTTGATTTCAAAAAACTTCTTGAAATTAATAAAACGTATTATAATAATTGCATAAGTAGATAAACGAAAAAATGAAGACTCTATTCGGATCAGTAGTTTAAAAATATCGCGGACATACAAACATACATACAGTACAGGTACACACTGTTAGAGATACAGGTCGAATACCTCCTCCTCTGAAGTCGAATAAATAGAACCTTTTTGGGAAAGATAAAGATTTTTAACTCAAAGTTACCTTAACTTTGCATTTAAGGTTGTCTGTCTGTATCCGATTCTCAAGATACTCCATACCATATACATATGTTAATGTCGGTGTTGTTTGCGGAGGAAATATATTTCATCCATTATGATAAACACAGTCTAGTACTCTACAAGGAGTATTTTGCGTCTAGCAAGAAAATTTATGGTAACACCGAAACTGTATATCTTTTATCTTATAAGACAAAAGACAAACTAATAATAGTTTAAGGGAGACATGCTTATCCGAAGCGTTTCAACTTAGTCCTTTGGGGTGACAATTTATTTGTAGTCGACTTATGGTAACACTGATCTTATCAGGGGATGATTACAGGTGTTCATGCGTGGCAATGGCCATTTACCATCAGGTGAATTGCGTACTCGTTTGCTACTTCGGAATTATAAAAACAATTAGTTTTGTGGTTGCCGGCTCACTGTCATATAAGGCGAACATCTTAGTCCGTGATGAGTAGCAACGTATCGGTGATTCATCGATTTAACCCCTGTTTCTTAGAGTTGCTTACATACTTCTTTGACAGTAATGACTATTTATCTGGCAAGCTGCATGTTCCCTTTTTGACTCTAAGGATAATAATAAAATCTCTTTATATTTTATTGCTTGGGGCGTCTACTAAATATGCTTTTAGCTAACAGATTTCCGACTGATATTGTTCGAAATATTTTTGATGATATGAAGTTTAGTAACGGAATAATATCGAAAATATGCTTTGGGTTTACATTTTTTTTATTAGTAAGTAAAATATTTCAAAAACATAAATTCTCGGCGCTGACTTAATGAAAGTTTCATACGGTGTATACATGATAGTGAATGAAATATAAAGTTAATGAATCAAGTAAGTTTTCTTGTGTGTATATTCCATGATGACGCTTCCGACTGAAGATACTTGTGATTTTTTATCAGGTAGACAAACAGTATGAATCTGTACAATAGATTTCACTTAAGTAGAATATAAGCAAGGAACCAATTATAATACATAAGGCAGATGCAGCATCGTTGTATACAAAGTTAGTTTCAATGACGTTAACATTTGCTGTCTGACAATACCTGGCTATAATCGACAGCTGTCTCGGTCAGCCCATAACTGTATTATAACGATAGTAACGGTATTATAACTATAATATGTTAAACGAACATGGATATATGGATTTTAATCGTAAAAAGAGTTTTAGTGGAAGAAGGGTACAATGGGAAATGTGAAGAAAATCGATTTTTAATTTATTGATACTACTTTGTATGAATAACTTTTATTGTATCTTATGCATGTGTGAACAATTATGTACAGTGTATACTTTGTTGGTGCCATTTTAAATAAATAAATAAAAAATTCAAATAAAAATGTTTTTTGTCATATAACACCATGTTTTATGTCTGTTTAGTATATTACGCTTGTCTGATATGAATGAGATGTCCTTAAAATTTAATAACTTAGTTATAATTAGTTATTCTGGAAGATAACTTCGACTGCATGATTTTGTGCGTTACTTTATTTTACATAAAATATGTCTTTGCTCATAACTATTGTCAGATATGCAAAGAACCCGGCATAGAAATATCCTGGCCATAAACTATCAAACGTTTTGATGACATCAAGACTACGCGTAAGAAACAACCGCAAAAACAAATCCAAAAAAGGATATACAGAACAAAGAAATAAGAGAAAAAAGCCATTTATTTCTCACCACTGGGAAAACAGTTGCAATAAGGCAAAGTCCCGCAGACGAGCCGGCCGCGGTCGAAGAAAACAAAATTAATGATATTTCAATGCGAAACTCCGGCAAACATTTTATCTGTTGGATTTACTCTTTTCACGTGTTTTTTGCTCAGGCCTGAGTGGAAAGTGGTCCGTAAATAACCCTCGTTTATAGAGGATCCATTTAGTGTCCTCCTTCATGACAAACGAGTTCCCTTCCTTTCGGCGATCGATCACTCTAATGACATTTAAACAGTGTTTTACCGATGATCCCGATGACTTGCCAATTGCTACACGAGACGGGCGTAGAGGTTCTTGAAAACTCAATGAATCTTATTTTTATAGACTATGTTCCACCAGGAAACTTGGGTTTGAGAATGAAAGCCATCACGTGCTCCTGCTGAAGAATAATGGCCCATCATAATTTCCTCAAACACGTTTAAAAATACCAACTCGCACTTAATTATTGTGATGTATTATGATCTAATTTCTATGCTCGTAGGAGATCAATACTCCCTAGCGGACCCTCCATAATGGTCAAAATTCGGCCATAGTAAACAAATGAAAACTAAAATTATACATTCAAATAAAAAGTTTTAAATTTATTTTTCGTCTGTGCATTGGAGCAATTCCCATTATAGGGAAAATGACGCTTAATTTACTAAGTGGCATTTAAAAGAAATAACGCTTTTTGACATAGACATCTGACATAGTTTACCATATGTTTCTTACATTGTCAGTATTTTTGTCAGTAATGTAAACAATTAATGTTTTATTTTATTTTATTTCATATATTTGTAACAGTTATTTTATATAAATATTATCTCCCTCGCTCCTTCTCTTCATGGATGTACGTATGCCTAATCTCACACTCCTTTGTGCACGCAGTATTCGAAAAATAGTACCGCAAATTTTAGCTTCACGTAATAATATATACCCATTACTGTTCCATTAGGATAGTAATGACCAGACATTATTATTGGAAGTACTATTATAAAAACGCTCAGAAAGTTTAACTAACAATGGATTTATTAATGTTTATCATCCAATTATAGAATTTTACATCTTTATCCGCCAGCTTTATACATGTCTACTTTTCAATAATCAAAATATCTAGACCAATACTGTATTCCAAAAAAGTAATTATAGTCACTTAGCAAATACTTCTTGTACGCAAATACGTCTTTTACTAAGTAACGTAAATGATCAATAACCTTCGAATTACATAAGCTGTACATGAATCGCAGTGATATGGTCGTTACGCTATACATACATTAAGTCAAACGGATTTAATATTATTAGTGTGATCAATCTTGTATCACAAAAGAGGAAGTAACTGTCATTTTGAATAACAAAAAGAAAAGGAAATACGGAAAATGTGATCAGTCACGGTAGATTTAGGAAGGATAACGCCAAGCGATTCCTTTAAGATATTAAACTAGGAATAGGAAAGGAATCTTTTCCCGTCGCATATAATATGAAATGGAGGAGTAAGATAAATCAAAAACTTGATGGCGGAAAAGCGGAAAATATTACTCTGGACATAAGAAATATGCGATTGCTTAGTGCTAGAGATTTGAGGTGTTTTCTGTTTTATTTTGAAGGAACGGTAGATATTTCTTCATCAAAAATAGCTTTATTTATAGAGAAATAATCTTCATTCTCATTGGGGTTTGAATATCATTGTAAATACTATCTCAGTGTTTGTTAGTTTATTAGTTAGTTTTTCGTGACCCTATGAACCTGAGAGTCTATAGTAGATATTTATTATTCTATCAACATGTTTTGTATTATTATTCTACTCCCATTTAATTACTCATTTTCTCTTTCAAAAAATCATCACATCTCTGTCAATAAGGGATCAGTGGAAAATAGTATCAAAAGGTTATTTCGGTATATCAAGTTAATTACTTTTTATGAAACAAAATTATAATCGGATCGAGTGTACCATCGAATATGAGATTATTAATGGCAGATTGTTTATGTATAACGTAAAAGACATTGCGGCCCGGATGGACCTTAGCAAACTTATTTCTTATCCAGCAAAAATGCAATTTACAGGAGTACCTAAGAGAACAGACGACACTAAATAAATTAACATCGCCGCGTCTACGAGAAAACGAGCTGTTCTTAAACCGAGTATAAAAAATTACAACTACATTTTTCCTTGCAACGAAGCACGGTGTATTTTTCGTTGAAGCGGCGGAAGTAAGCGTTCTTCGCGCCATTAGCTTTTGTAACAAAAAAATTAGCTCGCTCCGATATTTTTTACCGTCTACGCTTCGGGACGAATTTAATGCGTTTTATTAAAGCTCTCTCACTGAGAAATAGGATTATGATGTTGAAACGACACTCGCAGGACACAAATTACTCGCGGCAAATGAATGACATTTGGCCTTCATAAATTAATACTTATCTTTTTGCTCTGGTCCCAACGATTTGTTTTTGTGACGCGGGATTAGGTCGTAGCTTGAATAATGGGTATAACGAGTATCCGCAGACTAAAGAAATAAACTTCTTATAAAGGACATGCACTTTCTTGGAACCATTTTATTGTATGGAACATTTATCCCAATAAACTTATGGTCCTCTAATGATATTTGTATAAATCTATTTTATCAAATTATAATGAATATAGAGCCTGATTTAGGCATCTGCCGAAGTTATTACAATAAGTATTAGCTTACAATTTATTTTAACTTAAAGATTTTTTTTTTAACTGAACAGATACCTAAGTTTTCTTATATATAATCTACCACAAAGACTTACTTTAGCAAAAGTAAAATAATACAGTAAATATATTAACGTAGTAACGCGACAACTTTGCTTTCAGCAATAAATTGCTTAAAGAAATTTGAACGCAAATACATACAGATGGAAGCGAGGCAAAAGATATTTTTGTGCTCTCTATGAAGAACATGAAACAGTAATTCCCAAATGGTAAAAAAGTGGGCACTATCTCGTACCTCATAACTTCAAAAACACGTAAAATATTTTTCACATCCAGAGTTATGGCTTCAGAGAACTCTTGTGTGACCTTATCACGTTCCTTGTTCTTTATGCTTTCTAACTTGTTCGAAGTTTTGAAGAATTGCTGGGAAACTTGGATGTAGTTTAGTTGGGAGTAGCGAAAATTGAGATACACCCATTTGTGTTATATTGAGATTTTTGTAAAGAAATTGAAGACTAAACTGTAATATGAGATTTATGAGCACAACTAAAAGACAAAACAGGAAATTTATATTTTTATACAAATGACTGAAAGTTTATGAGATATTATTTAAATAAAGATGTATTTACAGGGTTCCTTTTAAAGATCATAAAATTCATATAATACTTGAACGTAAAAACGCGTAAGACAAGATTAAACAATAGAGTACAAGATAGCTGCTTCCAGAAGGGACTGTAGACATGAGCGAAACGGAAGTTGTAGATGAATCTCGTTACACTCAGCTGCCGTGAAAATAATAATAAATGTAAGTAAAACGGTGATTTGTAAATCGGGACGGATGTATTTTCTTAAATGAGCGTACAAATTCCGGCGTCTGCTCCAATTTATTCCCAATCCGTCGAGCCAGCTCGCGCTGTCCGTCGAACCGTCAAATTCATTTGCATCGGGACGTTATCTCATTAGAATTTGCCGTTTCTTTCCCTATTCGTTACTATCTAAAATATTTCGTCTGATACTTAAAAATAACGAATAATTATTTCATGACACATACATATAAGTAAAGACGGGTACTTTTTAAAGATTATAAAATTCAAAAACAATACTTGTAAGTAGAACGCATAAGGCATTGTTCGCATTTTATTAAAGTGTAAAAAGATAAATGTGTAAATAGCAAGATAGCAACTTAGATAAAAAACTATAAAAATGTACGAATCGAACAGTATGGATGAATATCCTTATACTCAGCTGCTGTGGAAGTAATAATAAATATCCCTAAATCACTGATTTCTTAATCATGATGCGATGTATTTTCTTAAATGAGCGTACAAATTCCGGCGTCTGCTCCAATTTATTCCCAATCCGTCGAGCCAGATCGCGCTGTTATTCAAACCGTCAAATCCATTTGCATGGGGACGTTATCTTATTACGGTTTGCCGTATCCTTCCCTGTTCTTACTATTTTCGATATATTGTCACTATTGGTTTTCCTTGCATATTTTTTTTTATTTCAAATGATCGGTTGTTAATATTAGGTATCAGATAGAGTACCTATATAGAATAGCCGAAAATACTTCCAATCATTTTAGGAATAGTTATTTCAACGTTATAAGGCTACATTGCAACAAAAGTGAAAATTTATTTGAAAAAAGTCTAATCTAAGGCAAATTTTGTCCATTGCCATCTACAGCGAGTCACATACAAAAGTCTATAGAAATGGACTGACATTTACGTATAAGTTATTTCATTTTCGTTTAAAATATTCTTAAAGTAGTTAAACTCTTTGATGTTAGTCGTAATCAATACCTCAGCAAAATGATTACGTCATACGTTGACAATCCTTGGCAAAACGTAGAAGTTCATATCTGGCATTTGCATTCGATATGTGCGGAGCATAATGCGCTCGAACGATTTGTTCAAAGTATAAGTAAACTGTAGGAGCATGCAAATTTTCTCTTTTCAATTTACCCTCATCTACATTAATGATTGAGCTCCCAATCTACTCTGGGAAACTAGCTTGGTACTCTCCACTTACAGCCATTAAAACTAGTATGAACTCTTTATTGAATTTTCTGCCGCAGCATGAATTTTAGAGCTTATTTAACGATGCTCGGTATTAAGGATTGCATTATAAAGGTACCAACCAACTCGGTAATGGAATTTGAATTGTTCAAGCAACGGCTGATAGTCGATTTTGGTAAACTGCTCCTATGTGAATAAATGTATGTGATGTAAATTTTGGTTCCCGTTCCAACAAACCTTGGTACAATTCATTTTAAGTGAATATTTTTATACATGTTATAAGCCCATTTTACCTTAGAAGTCCTTTAATAAGGAATAACTATCGATAATGCTCGTTAATTAACTTATTTTTTATGTTATTAAATATAATTGGCTTTGTAAAATTATTTTCATGTCGGACGATGTCAAAGAAAGTTATAGTCGAAGTTGCAGAGGAAGATTTTGTGGCACATTTCGACAATTCACCATTTTTAGTAAATCAGTATTTCCCTTTAAATAAAGATATTCCACTCAGATTTTATTAGTGACTAATTAACGTGATCGGTAAAAAAGGCTTCAACAGTTATTGCTGTAATATTTTAAATTGGTTACTTAAACTGTCACAATAAACGCTTAATAATTACATAACCAGTTTACTACAAGTACTGTAATACAGTTCACCGGATATTTCAGTAAAATCCTATCTGTTTTGTTACACATCTAGCATGGTAACAAACAATTCATTCTATTTTTCCCGGCGCTTGCAATTTTCATCTAGTACAACGGCGACGTTAACCTACAGTTGAATATTAAAAGAGAACTATTATTTACAGTTTCTGCATTGAGCGTATAAAATACAACTGCAGTCTCATCTAATGAAAGAAGTAACAGCTGTTGTCTGAAACAAGGTTGCCACAAAAGTGTATTTATTTTAAGCTTTACGAAATATTCTAGGACAAAATTTATAGCTGCTATTTCAGTTGTATAAATGAGTAAATGAAGCTGATGAGATAAATATATCTTTTGTTTCATTTATCTTTCTGTATTCTTTGTCAACCTTTATATTATATTAATTTTATGTAACATACGAGCAATAGTACTGCACTGCACTGGTAACGGTCGGCGGCAGTTGCCGCTACGGCTCTCTGCTACTGTCAGCAACGATCGTCGAATGGCGCCGACATTAGCTCGTAATAATCTATCGCCAGCGATCGTGTTGGGCGGTTCGGGCGCTGACGACTGATGGTGACGTACGCTGATAGTCGCTGGCGGTCGCCAATGGCAGTCGGCGTCCTCCGGCGATCGTGTTTTGTCATAGGTCGCTCACGGCCATTGGTGACGGTTGACAGTGCTCTGTTGCTAGCGACGCGCGCTAAGTTGTCGCTCATATATTAAGGGACGAAAACTTGTAGTACAATAAAATTGTGCTAGACTGTGTCTGAATACATAAAACGCAAAAAACAAATGGGCTAACAATAGTATAATTATGCGACTTAGCACTGCACAATTGCGAACTCATATTGTAAATTATAAGCATACTTTTTCACGAAAATGAGTAGTTTCCGTGTGAAATTACGTAGTCAGAATTTTTATAACCCACACAAATTATGATGTATCGATGGTGTTGCCGTTGGGATACAAAGAATGTAGAGAGCAATGAATATTTTTATTACAATACAATAATATAATTATTGAAACTGCATACACAAAGTACCTCATTATGGGCTATAGGATAAAATAGTTCAACATGTGAATTTTATATGTCTTTGTATAATAGGTTCAAAGTAAATTATGTATCGAAATTTAACAAAATAATTTGCAAAAAATAAAGTCCAAACAGATTGTAATATTTATGAGAAGTTCAGAAAAAATTAAACTAAAAGCAATTTGGATAAGCAATCCAAGATTAAATCGTATTCATCCGTAGTCAGAAGTGTAATGAAATCTTATTACTCTAAGTTTCATAAATGTGTTATAAAATAAAAGAAAATCACTTAATAAATCTCTCTTGTATTTCTTGGGCTCAATTTAATTTGTATGTTTCTTGAATATAATTTGCTATAAGCTGTTAGGAGACTGTAACAAATTAATTTTACTAGAACAACTTCGCGCCATGTTGATGGCATCTCACCTCACTTTACAATAACTATACCTTTACCGAACTTCATTAAGAGATTCAATGCTAGTCCTAGCGTCCCAAAATGGCGTTTTACTACTAGTGACCCCGCCGGACTGTTGATGACCGCAATGGGTACTGATAGTAGGTACAGTATAATATGCTGCTGCCTATCTTCTGGATTTTCTCTTTTCCACGGGAAGAGATAGTCGTGCTGATCAAGATCTATACCATCCCGCAAATTTATCTACTGGTACTAAATGCTTTAAGGGTAATAGAAAACTTTGTTTTTCGACTGGAGCAGAAATTAATTTGTGACCGAACCTGAATAGGACTCTAATTATGTTTGGAGTTAATCAATCATTTCCATAGTTAATATTGACAATTACTATTTACATTTAAAAAGAAATTAAACTTTACGATTAATTCAAGCGTATTTTATCTTCCCAAAGGTGGCGTGGATCAGAGCAGATGACCAGACAATCCTCACTCTTCACACTCGTCTAGTGACACACAGCTCACGTTACGCTGTCACCAACGACTCCCCAGGGTCCTGGCAGCTTCACATCCGACCCTTGAAGGTCGAGGATCGAGGGTGCTATATGTGTCAAATAAACACCAGCACGATGAAGAAGCAGATTGGCTGTGTAGATGTTTTGGGTAAGTTCCTTGGACTTTACTGGTTTTTAAAGGACTTTACTTGGTACCATTCACGTTACAGTACTCTGAGTACCTTAGATTGTTATTACTTAGTATATTATGGTATTTATCATAATATGTAAGTAGTGATAGCTTGGTACTTTTCGATAAATTTGGTGAATACTTTTCTCATCCAGGGTTGAAATTTTGGGCTCGGATTTTCAAAAACCTGTGCGTATTTGAAATTATTATAGCTTGTTTTACGTGGCAAAGGACTACATCGTGAGGACATAACTATGTACGGAAGAATTATGCTAAAAACTTCTTTTAAAATAATGGTGAACTATATTTTAAACTTTTCCCGAGTTGATATTTCAAAACGATTCATATTCAAAAACGATTTCTCATAATTTATTCTAAACAATAGGTTTCACAGAGATATAATTTATCATTATTGATCCCAGACGTTATTCAATTAAGAAGTTCAGTAGCTTTATTACAGAACTGAGATTTATGGCTGACAACAAAGTGATTTAGAATAGAAACGGTGTATTTATTCGCTAATACAAGAAAGGTTGTTTTAAAGTATTCTGAAGAGCTACGGTTGGCGAAATTAAATTCTGAACTGAGACTTATTGACACGCTATTTGAAATGAAAATATCCTCAGTTGTAAATTAAGACGTGAAATAGGTTTACCAACTGGGTAATGGCAGACATATTTACGCGACTTTAGCAGAGGGAGTGTAATGTTTTTGAACGTTTGCCTATGTAATATTATAAAGCTGAAAGTTTGTGAGGATGGATGGATACTTGGATAGGTGGGTGGATGTTTATATATATATATCTATAAGTTTAGAAAGACCTGACGGATCTGGATGAAAATTGGTATGGAGATAGATTATATAGGCGAATGACATAAAGGCGACTTTTGTCCGGTGAATTACAGTTAGTGTGGCATAAATTTTAGTTTTATTTTGTGCCGATTC
>DWNY01001158.1:0-13330 GCA_018250635.1 Telegonus apastus | reverse complement strand
ACGGTATATATAAGTTTAAATTGTGTTTATATTTAAAACATTATCAAGTATGAATGGTACAAATAATTTCTCTAGTAACATCTCTTTTTAGATTTTTTTCTTATTATTTAATTAACAATTAATAATAGTACATGCAAATAATTTTGTAAGGTCGTTAAATAAATGAGGCTTTTTAAATTTTGTTTTTCATTGAAGCTTGCCTTATCGAGCCGTAAGCTTTTTTAGATCCAATGTTGGACATAGACCTCCCCTAATGCGGTTATTTCCCATTACTCTACCAGATCTCTATAGTTCGTGTCCACAGTTGCTTAAGAAGTTACACAGGATATACTATGAATAACTGCCCTTCTCCTGAATAACAAGATTTTGCATCTCTTCTCAGTGAAGGTTTGTTGGGTGTCATTCAAGCGAGAAGGTGATATATAATATGGTAATGGTAATATTACTGAATAAGATTTTTTGGTGCCTAGTGTAGTTCGAATTGACGGCAGAACTGCCACAACCTTTCCAGCGCAATAATAGCCATGTGGAGCACTGCTGTGTTCTCGTTTGAAGGTGATCGAGCTTAACTCTAGGTTAGCAACGCATCGGTAGTCGATCGCATGAAATCTTAACGCATCTGGGGTTCATCACATTGGTTCACGGGTGGCAGTGGCCACTTATCATTGGGTGGAATACGTGCTCGGTTGTTACTTAAATGTATTTTTAAAGGATGTGATGGCAGAAATTATAGAAGTAGTGTGCGACAGACATGTGAGATGTGTGTGTCGCCTATTTCTCTCCCTGGTATTAGCACGTAACACCTCGCTGGTAAGCATTCCATCGAACGATCAACCAGCTTCACCCCTCCCACTAAAAAGCTCACTTCTCCGTTTCACATATGTACGGTAGCATGATTAACGTAGATCGTTTTCGTTATGCGCTGCAATTGAAACCAATCCGAAAAAAGGTTTACATAGCAAGACGTTTACAAAATAAGTATATAATACAAAATGCTCGCTGTTATTGTAATAAATATTATTCAAATCTATATACATTACTGTAAAAGACCGAAGTGTGATATTCTGACATCTGCCAGTAGATCTACTATACGGTAGTTCTGTTTGGTAGGTTTATATTGTATCATTAAATGCAAATTGTACAAACTCATTGAAAATCGAAGACCTGCTGTATCTATGAGAATTGTTCAAGATCGCGAACCTCAAGTAAAAACATTAATTAACGCTTCGTAGCTGTTAATTTTATTGTGTGAATATAATTGACTGTTTGAATTATAGGAGTAATAAATAAAAATATTGAGAAAGCTCTTATTGTAGGTCTAGAACCAGCCTTACAAATGTACTACATAAATAAATGAATTTTGGCGGGAACGCGAAAAGAACCATTTCGTTACATGACGTTATTTTTGAAAAGTTTGAAGACTAGTGTATTTTTCAAGATTCCACTCAAAGTCATAGCAACGTCCCTCATTACTTTACTGGACCTTCCTCATCACCGTCATGGGATATAAGAAATAAAGAAACGAAATTAAGCGAAGAATGGCTGTAAAGGTCTTCAATCCATGGTCGTAAAACTAATTTAAGGAAAAAAAAGATTTGACAATACATAATGACAAGTTTGATATTGACAAGCAGCAATGTTTATTATTATTTTGTTTCGGTTTTAGAATTTAGGGATTTATAGCAGCACTGAAGTTTGACTTTTGACTTAGATAATGATTAGATATGATAAAACAAAAGTTGACATAATGATAAAGGTAAGATTACTTACTTAATATTATGATCGCTGATCGATCGAATTAGTTAGGTTACTTATATTTTTTGGTACAGTAAGACTGTACAATCAGTGCCAATATTAAGTGAAATTTGATACCAGGTAAACGCCTATAAGACTTGCTTGATTTGAGAAAAAATATAACAGACTTGTCGATCACATAATCTCTTCCTTTTGGTGGTTGGTGAAAAATCAAAACTCAGTGAAAATTTTGAAAACTGAAAAAACAATATGTATAAAAAAGAAAACTGAAGTAATACATAGTAACAAATAAATTGTAGAAACCTAACTAATTACTGGTTTTATCTTTGTTAAACAATAAAACTAGAATCTTAAACAATTTAGCAGCACTTGAATTTTTTAATGTTTTTTTTTATTTATTCCAACAGTTACTCGCTGCAAATAAAAGTAAATAAGGATCTAGCATTGGAAAATTGATAATGGCAACACTATCATTTATTACTATGAGAAAATTTTACCATTAGGTCAACGAGTGCTAGTTTAGTTAAGGGAATAGAAAATGTACCACATTTAAAATGCGACGGATAACCAAGAAACTATTGAAGTGTTTTTTTGGCCTCATTTTCATTGGACTGTACTGTGAATACATTATTTATTACGTTGTGGTTGCACAGGTAATTTAGTTCATTTATGTTGCATTTGGGAATGTTTTAACTGCATTTTATAAATAACTAAATTGTTATTATTGTATTACTATTTGCTAATTAGATAGCTCAATCTCAATTTCATTTTTTTTGTTGTGTACATTAGTTAGTAGTAAGTAAATTTAATTTTATTATTTTACATATAATTTTCAGTGTTATTGGCCACCAATAGTGAGTAATGCAGATAATTCTCAAATCTTAAAAGCATTTATATTAGCAGATACTCATTTATTAGGGCCCTACAGAGGTCACTGGTTTGATAAGTTCAGGAGGGAGTGGCAGATGCACCAAGCATTCCAAGCTATAATACATGTACACAAACCTGATGTAGTTTTTATATTAGGTAAGCACTATGATTAGATCATCGAACCCATTTTTATGGAAGAATTAATTGATTTGAATTTAATATATAACAATTTCTACTATATAAGTAATGGTTCGTACACTCATAGTGTGCAACCAGGATTTTCATGTTTTGTGAGGATTCTGTTTCCGATGTGTCTCTTACCACAATAAACTAAATGTTTACACGATAAGTGCCTTTAAAAATATGTTTGACATTTCAGGAGATTTATTTGATGAAGGGGAATGGACTAATGACAAGCAATTTGAAGAATATGTTGGACGCTTCTATAGTCTGTTCGCCATACCTAATGACATAAAGATGTATGTTACAGTGGGGAACCATGATATTGGATTTCATAAATAGTATGTATGATAAAATGTCCTTAAATAATACGTAAGGTTCAAAAAATACATGCACACAAACTGTACAATCAAAAATAGTTCTTTAACTAGAAACTAAAATGTTATTTTTGGTTTACTTGAAGGTGGCAGAACCCTTTGTGGTTTGACTCCGATGGCATAACTGCTCCAAATATTTCTACCTTACAACAGCAGTTTTAAGCGCTGCTGTGTTCTGGATTGAAGGGTTTGGTAAGGGAAACATACTTATTTGAGACGTTTCAACTTGTTCCTCAGGGGTAGCAATGCATGTGACTGATTTCAGGTAGGACTGTAATCTTATCTGGGGTGGATTACAGATGTCTATGGGCGGCAGTGGCCACTTAACATCAGTTTGGCTGCAAGCTCATTTGTTACTTCCATAACATAAAACATATTGTTTTACTTACGTATTTTAGGATTGTAATTGTCTTTATCATTGAATTTTAGTATAAGGAGAGGAACTCTTCGTAGATTTGTAAAGCTATTGAAGTCTCCCTCAGTTCAACATATTTTTTTAAAGGGCAATAATTTTGTTCTTATAAACTCCATGGCAATGCAAGGTGATTCATGCAGACTCTGTACTGGAGCCAGAAATTCCATAGAGAAGATATCAGGTATAAAATTAAAATTATGTATATTCTTTTCCTACCTTGTTTTATTATGTACCAAATTTTTTAGCAAGCAAAGCAAATACATTTTGTTCTAATCAATTTTTTACTATATAAATAAAGATATTGCAAAATATAAACTGTAGTGTCCATGTAGTGTGAATGTGTGTTTTTCAAAACTGAAGACATCTCTTTCTGTTTCAGGTCAGTTGAGATGTGCCCGTGAACCAGGGGGAGTTCTTTGCAATAATGTAGATTTAAATTTCACTTACAGTCCACCCATTCTTATGCAGGTACTAAAATTACCATTGTTGTTAATTATGTTTATTTAGCTAAAGGGGAAGTGGGGGACATGAGTAATATAAATGTCCTGAGATGACTGATCGTTTGACAATAAATATGTTAAGTATGTACTTTTTCTGCTTGCAATATTCAATAAAAGGCGTGCACATCTACATATTTCACGCCTTCTATACTCATAGTCCCATTCTACTACCTCACGAGTGTGACGGACATACAAAGAAGAATAAACAAACAACAAATTCAGAACAAAAATCTAAATTCATCATTGTGACTGGCTGACAATCAAACCCTGGGTGGGGCTGCGCCAGGACCTATTACGTATCAGATCGGGATAGTAACCGCTCCGCCGTGCGGGTCGTCGAGAATATTAAATTTAAAACACATAACGTTTTCCAATTTTGGTGAGACACTCATTAATTTGGGCCATTTTATTTTCAGCATTTCCCACTATATAGGGCGTCAGATGCTGGATGCACTGAACTTGACGCTCCACCGTTACCAGAGAGGAATAAAATATTTAGAATTAAGATAGATGCTTTGTCAAAGGAAGCAACAGAATATCTAGCAGAGAAAATAGAGCCTAGAGTGGCTTTTGGGGGACACACCCATCACGGATGTTTACAAAAACATTCTTACAAGAATATTAATTTTGAAGAACACTCGGTACCTTCTTTCTCCTGGCGTAATCGTCCCAATCCTAAATATATGTTGGTAAGTAAAATAATAAGTTATTTACTTGCTATTATTTCCAAGTCGACATTTTAATAGATGTATTCAACCTTAATATTTCTATAGATTATGCGTTTTCTCAATCATCAGGTTAGCTTGTTAGCTTACAATGCAATATAAAGAAAATAAATCTAATTCAGTACTTATCCTTTCTTTTAGGTAACAATAGCACCCGATTCCTACGCAGTTAACAAGTGTGGTCTGCCAGAGGAAATTACAATTATTTTATCTGCCACAATTATGCTTTTATTTTTAGTCATGTTTATATTCAAAGAGAGGAGAATAGGGCGAGGGATATTTTAAAATACAAAACATTTTTAATCTCAGGGTTATATTTCATAATAAATAATTTGACAAGATCGAGCGAGCACTTTGTACAAATGTACACTATACATTGAAATTGGGACAACAGCAATGATGCCACATTATGTTGTTTACTAGACGTACACTTTTTTATATATGTTATTTAATGTTAATAAAAACGTTACAAAGCTCTTTGCTTTTTAGTCCGTATCATAAAAGCTATGGTCCCATTTCATTTACACCTGAACATTTATCTCCGAGAGAGACATCTAAGAGTATCATTCCTACATTATCACAAATAAGTACTTATGTAACATTACTTAGGATTCAGTTGTTATAGTAATAATAAATTATTATTTATACACTAATAAAGTAAAAATAGAGGTAGATAAAACACTTTAGAGATTCAATTGTTTTCTTACAATAATAAATACTGATACCGGTAATAAAACAGTATAAACAGATTTTAAGAAAAACTACAGCTCCACATTACCGTTGATCCTTAATATCTTACCTTCTAATCTTAGTGAGGATTCTGAATATTTATCAAATAATGTTACAAAAATTGGCGGGTTATAGAGTTAAGTATTGCCTAACAGAAAAAATTACATATTCAGATTCCAAGCACCTAACAATTCTTACAACTAAAATCAGTCTATAACTCTAAAATGAGTTAAGTTCAATTTAAAACGAACATTGGATAGACATCCACTTCTGCAAATAATTTGGATAGAATCTATAAATAAATTAATTAGACAAACTTCACAATGAAGTCATGGTTAATGTCGATTATCATATTTAAATGTCTATTATACTGAGCATTGCATTACTATATTTCACAAAATTCAAAATTAGGCAATATAATTTTAGAACACCACTTAGATAATTTATTTTCTCACAAGCTTAATTGGATTAAGGCACATTTTCTACATACAATCAGGCAAAACCTCTAATTATCAACATTACTTCATAGTAATGAGTACATCTTAATGTTTGAATAAAGGCAAAGTAATTTGATAATGCTAAATTCCCTTCAAATGTGACAAACATTTTATGGTTAAAAATTATTAACTATTATGTTACATATTACAACTTTAAAAGTGGAATGTTGTTATTTATACTTAATTATACATAATAAGAAATGTGAATTTACATAATTTGCATAGATAGCAATCCTGATAGGTTTTTTGTCGAAACTGTAAATGACTATAAAATTTGCTTTTAAAACCGACTTATTTTGCATAATGTCAACTGATCAGGATTTTCATCTCATCTTATTCAAAGTTTCGTTTTAAACAGCGCATGGTAACCACAATTCACACTTTCATATCTCACAAAGCACACATTGCAAGCACACAACTTAAACAGAAAAGAGGGCAAAGCCGTCGAGGGCGACCGTGCCCTTTCTTAAATTCTATAAGAATATTATTTGAAGAACTCTAGGTTGTTGCGTGGACTGCGATTGGACAGGCATGTCATGGGAGCGGGATCGGTGGTTAGACGTGTGCGGAGTGCGGTGTGTCCGACTCGGCTGAGCCTGCTTCTGATGGTACCCGGTGTGAGCGTGGCGTGCGGAGGAACAAATTACTGCGTGAAGGTAGCGGTCGTACCTACACAAGTTCGAATCGCCCCCACTCGCCAAATCAAGGTATCCATTCCCAGACGCATCTGATTTACCCTTCTGGAATGCATTTGCAGGCTTCTCGCTCACCGTATAGGATCTGTTGCGGAGCTTTTGATATTTACTTGTTATCTCTTCCTCATTGGCGACATGTTCACTGGGCTTTCTGGAAAAGATATAATACTGAATTTAATAAACTGCCAATTGAAACACGTTATTATAATTAGAAACTAATTTTTAAAAACTCGTTTATTATATAGTACTATATTTAAATGTAACGTAACCATAGATTTAAATCAGAGGTAAGTAAATGAAATTAATCAATTCACACAAAGTAGCGAAAGTGCGTATGTCGGTCTGTAGTACTCTGTACAGTCATTTGTGTAAACATGATTACCTAAGTCTTTGTATGGATGATAAATAGAAAGTATGTGGTCTGGTTAGATAATTACATTATATACATAGGTACTATATAAATTTAGGTGAATAGGGTTATAACGTAACTAACCTGGAAGCTTGAAAGCTCATATGGTTTTTCTCCATATTCGCCTGAATGATTTCGAGTAACTCGCGTCTCTGTAAGCTGCCTGATCTCTTTTTCGTGTGTTTGCGTTCACGTTGCTCTCTGCGTGCGTGTCGGTGGGTTCTGGAGCGTGTGTTCGGAGCCGGACGGGGTGGTAGCCGTCGTTCACCAGAACACGAGGATTTTGATGATGCGTCATCGTCGTGCGAAAACCGATCTTGATGTTCATCATCACTGTTATCAGGACATTCAGCTGGAGTGCTTGTAGCTGGTGGCTGCTCCCGTCGTCTACGTCGCCGACCCTCTCGTCTGTCTCGATGCCCACGTGATCTTCCGTCTTCCGGCACAACAGTCAACCGCACTTGTATAGTTTTAGATCCGTAGTGCGGTACCGTGACTGACTTTCCAATTGACTCGTATATTGTTGACACGATGCCCGCTATGTCCTGAACAATAATAAATACAAGTTATAGATACATAAACTAAAAAGTACCAAAAAAAAATCCACATACATATAACTCTACATGTAGTTAGATTGCTCAGATTTTTCCTAAGGAAGAATTAAACCGTATGTACCGACATTGACCATTTCATAAGAAACAAAAATACTAGTGAAGATGACAAAATATTCTGAGAGCACCTAATATGCTAATATGTGTGGGGATATATTTATCACAGATGATGACCAAAATACTTACATCCTTAGTCATTCGTCCGTGTCCATCAAGATCATAAAGAGTAAAAGAGAATTGTAACGGCTGTTGTTTGCTTGGTTCTGGGTGTTTGAGTTCAACATCACACGTTAGTTCCTGAAAATAAAATAAAATTAAATAACTGAAAATTATTATTGAATGCAAGAAATTTTATTATAGATTAATTACATGGAAGGTTTCGTTGAAGTTATGAGCAATTCTATGTTCATTTGGTGGTCTATCTTCTACGGGAGGTCGCAAGATTATAATGAGTGGGCACCTAACTAACGGACATAAGCAGTGGCGCCGAACAACGGCGTGTGGCGAACGCAGGGCCGGCTCCCTTATCTCGCGCTCTAAAAGGAAACTAGTCAGTCAAGCCTTTACGATCTGAGAGATTACGAACATAAAGACACGCCGCTCGTTCAGACTGATATGACACAAATAGATGATTCATCTCATTATACAATATATATCTAACTACAATTCGTAGCGGCAACAGATGAATGGCCAATAGTCAATGTCTAGAAGCGATACCGCTGATACGTTTCATGATTACGAGTTTGTGTAATAACAAGAGATAAATCACGTCGAATAAAACGTAATTGTTTCCGTGTACGCATAAATAGGTACCTATTGAACCTGTTTTCATACATACACAAATTTTTACTCATGAAGTTATACAGCTGTATAAACGCAATACATTTTTCTTTGTGACAACACCATCTGAGTGTACATGCATTAGAGAAAATGGCATCAATATTGGTACGCGTATGTCCAGAGTAGTCCAGACCACAAACCGCAAATGACTATCCAGGGGTCGAATAGTACGCAAATGTAAATGGCGTAGGACTTGCATCATTTAATATGCTCAAATTACTCAATTCTGCTATTTCAGTTAGCGTTGAAAATTAGATGAGTATTGTAATAGTTCAATCGTACCTCAAATCTTAGTCTAGGGTGTTTGTCTTCATTGGTTTCAATTGGTGGTGGAGGTGAAGGCACTCTTCTCGAGTATGATTCGTGTGAGACACGATTAGGGACTGGTGGTGGCGTTGTAGGCTGGAGCAACGCCCTCGCCTCGCTAGGCAAGAGATCCGGAGGCGCAGAACACTGCGACGACGTCCTCCCAACCAATTCCTCAGTATCCGTCCGCTCGCTTTCGGTGCCAACTGAAACAAAAGATAAAAAAGTTAAAACTGCGTAACTTTCGATCTTCGTTACATTATAGAAAATGTTAGGTATGTGTCCGTTTTTTATATGTAGCAAACGAAGTTGAGTAGCAGTTAACCTGATATGTGGCCGCTGTCGCCCGTCCATGGTCTGTGACCTAAACCAGATAAGATTAGTCTTATTTTAGGTCGGTCTCAGTTACGTTGCTAATCCTGAGGACTAAAGTGGTAATGTCTTGGAAGACATACCTTATGTCTTCCTTATAAAGAAGAAACAGGTGTGGCGGTGGTGCCGCCAGACCACATCTACCTTTAAACTATTTTGTTGCGATACCACTACCGCGACTTTTGTAGATATTTCTTATTAGGTACTACAATTATTCTTATCATAAAAAGCTTTTAACTACGCTGACAAAAAGCATTTTAACTCTTGTCACAGGCAGATATGAATCTGTTATCAATCTTATTTAGGGAACATGAGGTCCACTACATTAATGTTTACGGCAATAACAACATCAGAGGGGCATGAATAATAAATATTCATTTCCCATTAAAAATTGCTACAAAAAGTTTCAATTAGGTATATACCCACACAAAATGTAAGCTAACCTATAGCAAATTGATGTAACAAAATATATTCACCTCGTAATTTAGCTAGAAGATAATACGGAAGTGATTTTCAAGGTGCACCTATAAAAGCAATTTCCACTCAATTTCCTAAATTCCAAATCGATTTAGCGAGTGGTATAGATTCGCGTACAGGTTATCGGCCTTGGATATTTTAGGAGCATTGCGATGTTCAGTCTATAATTCACTTTTGCTCAGTAGGTATCATTTGTTGGCGGATTGATTTGTTTCCAACACTAATAATAGAATTCTGTAAATAGTAAATCTACAAAGTTGATGTTAGTTTATATCTACTTGTAACTTAATTCCCAGTTTTATCCATAATTCCTGGTATATTTAAAGGGCCCTATTTGTAGAATTACGTACCTATTTGTAGAATTATTCGTTAATATCATAACATTTGAGTTTTAACAGATAATAATAGAAGATTAAAACATTAGTAAGTAAACTTAGTAAGGCTATTTTATTATGACTGATGCACTGAACCATAATCTCTTAAACTTAAACTTTCGCTTAACTAATTATTTTCTTTTGAAGCATTCTAGTTTTAAGTTAGATTTAAGTAAACTTGAATAACAAAATCTTTACGGGTATCGGCTCATCCGTTATCAATTTCAGGTACACAGGACATAGGGCTGTAAGTTGTGTTCGGTTTTGAATAAGATATGCATGAGTAGGTATTAAAAAAAATTGGTAATCTACATGCAAGTTTGCTACTTCTGTTATGTAAAGATATATCTGTAATATAAAGAAACCTCCATCATCGTCTATCAACTTACTTTGTGAATTGATCGCAAGCTAGAAGTATAAAAGTCTAAGTGCTTTTCGGTTCGTGTTATTCCCAGTTAACGACATGATATCAAAAATAATACATTAGGGGACCGATCCAATATCATTCCATACTCCCCTCCGCCCACAATAATTTAACAACACAAGTAGGTACGTCTAATCCGTATTGGGGATGCTCTAATACCTACGATTCGATTTCGTCGATGAAATATAATCTGTAATCATACTTTCACATTTAAAAAAATCAATTACCTAATATTTAGCAATAATCATTGCTTTCTAGCTATATAACTATTTCTTTTATTTTAGTAAATAGGTAATAAGTGTAATTACGTTAATTACTGTGTTAATGTTTAAAATTACATTTATTTGAATCATTCTAGAACTTGTATAATTTAGTTACCTACCTATAACAAAACCCTACAAAGAAAGAGTATGAATGTCATAGGATTATGTTTACAATTATAAATAAATCACTTTGTTGACACAGAATAAGCTTTAAATTAGGTAGGTGGTACCTTTTTTATTTAAATCAGGCACTTAACCCTACATTTTCTTTAAATAGACAAGTAGATAGTTTCATAACATAATAAACATCTTGCCATAACAATAAAACAAATAAGTATATCATTCATAAATACAAACAATCTCGACTTTATAATTTCATTCCATGTATAGCTGATTTTAATATACATATGTATAGACGCAAGTTGCATGTCTACAGGAATACGCCACGCTATACATACATAACAAAACAGGGATTCCTAAAATAAAAAACGAGTTTTAAAACCCACGTGGTGGAAGCCACGGGCGAAGAGGCTGGCTATATAATTGTAAATAATAAGAAACGGCATCGGCAAATCTCAAAAGGATTTTCTAAAGCGAGCGGCCGGTGTAAGACACGGCGGGCGCTGTGGCGTTTCCTGGAAGGCCCCGAAAACGGATCGACCCATGCTTAATGCCAGGGGCCTGCTGTCCACATCTGCCGCTAATTTTACTTTTAGAAAAAAAGATTTCTCGTACGATTGATTCACTTCTAACAGAAGCTTAAACTGCCTTCAGAAAATAATTCACCGTGAATCTCTCGTGAATTTTTAATTACGTAGCTACGGCTTATTTTGTTTTTAGATAAAATTTATCTTGTGCGGTTCATAACATATACTTTCAATTTAATTTAGTAATTTCATTTGATTTAATTCTGTGATTTGATGTGTTCGAACTACCTACGCAAAATGCATTATATTAAATTACATTGAGTTTGACGACCTAATCTGTATGATTATACTTACGTACTTATAGCCCTCAGTAATTGTTTCTCAGATTTCAGTGTATGAGCGGTCATGGTCGTAATATCGTTGTAATTAAATTTACAAACATGATATAGTAATCTGAGACTCGATAGTAGCTATTCGCCTAAATGTTGTTGTACGATCTGAGGCATACTTTTGTTTGCATCTCTACATGAATATCAAATGCTAATAAACTTGTTAAACTAAAATAGCCTGAACCAAACCAAGCTTATTTTGAAATGCCAGGACAGAAATAACAGTTTATTTCCCAGACGAATGACATTATTTATACGTTATAAAACTATCAGCTATATATTTATTTTTCACAATGCTTTTTCACAATTTAAAAAAGTGAAAAAGTGCTAATCAGTAAGTTTAATTAAATTCAGTTTAATTTTAGGTTAATTTACCAATCATATGCCGTAATCAATCATAAACTTACATTTAACACTGCAAAAAAGCGCATAACATGCATACAGACAGTCCAAAACTTCTTTAGATCTGATAACAATTAGGATAGAATACATACAGCTTAAAGTACCCTAATTACTCACGTACATTAAGAATTACTCTAATTTACAACATTATGGTTAAGTAGTAAAATTTTAATATCCGTTTCTCTTATTTGTCTAGCTTAGAAGCTTTATCTCAGAATCGTGAAAGCCTGTACAATATGTAATGGCTTTTTTACCGAGATGAAAAGGCCATTACCTCTACCAGCACTCGGGCTTTGTTTTATCTCATTACGCTCGAGAATTCCAGAGAATTCCTGTATTCTATTGCCTGATGTGATGTCATGAACAAATACAACTAGCTATTAGATAAGTAGAAAGGATAAAGGACTAGAAAATGGAATAAATGAATTTAATTAAAATGAAAGAAATGTCGTATTTTACTTGCGACTTAAATAGATACCATGGTTAAAGATAGAGTACAATCACTGGTGTGATTTCGTGCTTGTAGTAATATTAAACTTGTACCTAAGTAATAGTGCCTACCTACTAGGTACTTAAAAGAAACCGTATTATACATCATCTGTTATTAATATATAATAGTGTATAACTATAATAACCTAAATAACGTTTAACATTCCCAACACAATTTGTGGTTTTGAAATATACAGTTAAAAATAAAGTAGGCTAATAAATAAGTACTTCAAATAGACCCTGCACTCATATTTTAAAAGTGTCTTAATTTTTTTACTTACTTAGATAACTTCTGCATTGGACTGTACTCAATGGCTAAAATAACGTATCGCCTGCTAATCTATGTAATACAGTGTGTAATGTTACTAGTTCGTCCGTTACTATGACGATACCGTACTTCGGTCGGTAACTCAGTACGTTCCTACTTGTGGCTTGCGGGCCGACCCTCGCATTCTTTTGCATTGATTTAATTACGTAATGCTCACTTTAATGTGCCCATTGACGTGTTGTTTCGTATAGGTGTGCGTGCTTAGCAGTATTCGTTCCTATTACGTAAAATAAATACTAGAATTGTATTAAATATT
>DWNY01001157.1:0-13333 GCA_018250635.1 Telegonus apastus | reverse complement strand
CCCCCCGCCACTGCAGTTCCGCTGTGACCACGATCCATGCAACTAGGTCAAAATATCGGCAAAATTAAGAAACGTATTGTGAGTACCCGTTACTACTTAAAATATATCAGGTCCGTGATAATACTAGTCTAAAATCATATGTCCATATGAATTTAGTTACGTCCCCCGAAGTTACTGCCCTTGAAGCCTAAGTTAGAAGTCTCCTACAGGTCTCTCGCTACGATGTTTTAAATTTTCTACATAAGTTTTGGTTTTTGGTAAATTATTGTATATATGAAATAAATCCCTGATCTGAAATCACTTAAATAGGCTATCAATTTTTGAAACGAATAGATATGTACCTCAAATCCAATGAAAGTTAAAATTTATATAAAGGTTAATTTGAACTGCTTAGTTTGAGCATTTATTTAATTAATAACATTTCTAGCATTATGATGTAAAGCAAACTAATTGCCAGGTTGAAAATGAGTCTGAATAAGCGAAAATTCATTCAGTAAAATTACACCTAATAATTTTGAGAGCTTTTCCACAGTACTTTAAAAATAAGTAAAGGCTCGCTGTGAACAGATGGTTTCATTTCAATGGACGAAAAATTCATAGAATTTTGAATAAAATATCGTTTAGATTTAATCTAATATTTGGGCGAATTTTTTGGTCCATAATTTCGGAATTCTTTTCTAAAAGGTGGTTCTGTATTTTTATTAATGTAAAGGGATTAATGAGTATGCAATCTACCTGAAATGGTCACTACTAGATATGGAATCTTTCCTAAATGGAATTGAAGATGGGACTACTGAAAACATGGATATAATTTTAAGTCTATGCCTGAACGCGTATAACTTTACGACAATTTTTAAGGTACATACACACACACACACACACACTACATACATACACACTATTTTAATTGATCGACAAAATTAAGCAACGTCGGGCGCAATCTTTGATAAGATAAGTGACCGCTAGTCGCAAGCTTGTAAGGTAGAACGTGGTTCGACTCCGGCGCCACCTGGCGGCATCTGGGGTTGATTACAGTTGTCCGTGGGTGGCAGTGGCCACTTACTATCAGATGGGCTACATGCTCGTTTGCTACTGCCATAACATAAAAAAATATGTTTTAGATATAGTTACGTTGCTAGAAATTGTCGCGAACACAATAAGCGATATCCCTTGGTCATGCGGCTTTCTCTATTATATATGAAATCTATCGAGATTCAAATAGTCGAGCATCATGCGTGGCTGGTTATATGTATAATCTAACATCTATTTCATCATATAATTATCATACATTGATAGTGATCATACATGATACATCTGTGATCAACCCCGAATAGGTGTCTTCAATGAGATTGGCCGGAGATGAATTGCCACTCCTGACGATAAGTTAGAATGCCGAAAATAATGACTCCCTAACCACACCATTTAAACAAACACTAGCAATATGTGAGTTATTGACTCATTACTGCTATTTTGTAACTCACATTATGGAACTTTTGCTTTACGAGAAAACCCAGATCGCAAGGATATACTATTTCCATTTAAACCGCTCTCTCCTTATTATTTACGAATTTATGTTAAAACATTCCAGATTAGGTCTGAAATACTAAATCGTAACAATAGAATAATTTAACCAAAATTATTACCAATAACAAAGGCTGCGTACATATTCAAAGCCTTTATCGCCGCAGCAACAAACATTGTTTTCAACATCGCATCAAAGCGGGTCTCAAAGGCCCTTCAGTTGAAAATTGAACGTTCATTTACACAGCATTTGGTATGTAAAGTGTTTTGAGGGTTGAGTAACTAAAGTAAATACACATACGACACGACTCTGAATTGTACTGTCGCGGTGTCGTGTCGCGGCGAATCGTGTCAAGGAACCTACTACTTTTCGCAGTGTAGTCCACCTTATGGTAAGTGGTCACAAACGTCCATGGACAGTGACTAACTCCAGATGGAGCTAAGGATTTACCTGAAGTTTATTACTGATGTATTGCTTTTTTATAATATGATGATATCAAACGAGCATGCAGTAAACCTGATGGTAAGAGACCACTGCCACCCAAAATAAATTTACTTATTATCAACCGAAGATAACATCAAGAGCCCTACCTGTGGTTAACCATAAATGCATTGCCACCACTGAGGACTACAATGGAACGCATAAATAGGTATGTCTCCCTTACCTCACTCTTCAAACCAAAATACAGCAGCGCTTAACGTTACTGTTAGTAGGCAGAAATAAGTGTGGCGGTGCTGCCATCGGAATGGAAACACAAATACAACCTTTATTGTTCGTACCCCTGAGGACTAAGATGGTAGCCAGCTGGTATTAACACCCTTCTAATGAATACACAACATGCTTCACACTAGAAAAATATGTGACGGAGGTACCTTCCTAGTCGAAGCGTAGGGGGTTCTAACACCACTCAATAGAGCGTCGTGAAAAATTACGACATGATATCGCGTCGTTGTACGACGTGCGTCGCGATTTCGTGTCGTGAAATTGTTGATGGATCTATGGATCTATTATTTTTTGCGTTTTATGTCTTCTTCAAGCATCATCACACTATCAGACGAGAAGAATACAATCTAAGGTCCATATATACACTGTCAATTTATCCTAAATTTAAACGATATCGTATTGAAAACTTTGTGCCGTGTAACGTACCACACTGACATGTGTGTCGTAATTTAAAACATTCATATCGTAGATTTCCACGACACGATATCGCAATGCTACACGACGATGTATCGTGGAACGCGATGTCGTATCGTTTGTATGTTTGAGCCCTAAAGCCTACGAGCGCTACAATCGACCCCAAATTAAATAGGCCCAAAGGTAGCGATACTACGACACATTTTGTTTATTTATCGTCTACCCTTGTAGCCTTACAGCCTATAACCCCTTTTAGTTATACTAGTCCCGTAGCAATGGTCGAAATTATTATTATTATGTTGTGGAAGTAGCAAACGAGCATGCAGCCCATCTGATGGTAAGTGGCCATTGCCGCCCATGAACATTTGTAATCAACCCCAAATAAGAACGCAGTCCTACCTGAGGTCGGTCACAGATGCGTTGCCCTGTTGAGGACTAAGTTGGAACGCCTCGAATAAGTATGTCTCCCTTATTATAACCTTCAAACCAGAATACAGCAGGGTGCACTGCTGTTATAAGGCAGATATATGTAGGTGTGGCGGTGGTGGTGCCGGAGTCGAACCACAAAGGGTTCTACCACCTTTGAAAATAAATTCGACCATAATTACATCCAAATAACATTATATGTACCTATTTTTCATCTGTACATAAAGAAAAAAAACATTCTTTATAAGGAAAAATAAAATAAGGTATAATTTGCTAACAAATAATGCATTCTGTAACAGACATCTGACATAGTTGACGATATTTCTAACATCGTCAGCATTGTAAACAATGCATGATTTATTCAGTTTAATTTAATATATTTGTAACAGTTATTATACCTACATAAATAATACCCCTTCTCGCTTCTTCTCTACATAACTTTCACCTATGCCTAATCTTATACTCCTACGTGCGCGCAGTATTCGAAAAATGGTTCCGCAAATTTTCACTTCACGTATTAATATATAGATTATACAGGCTTAGTATTTTAACCATTCACAAGTGGATCGAGTTAATATATCAAAATTTTGTTTTTACTCGTCTTTGCAGGTGGTAGAACCCTTTATATTTCGACTCCGGAAGCACCACCGCCACACCTTTTTCTGCGTAATAACAATAGTCTTAACCGTACTCTGTGCTACTGTGCTCTGTGCACATGTGCGCTGATCTGAAGAGCCACATCCTTCATCAACAATCACATCAAAGATACATCAAAGATTTCTACACTGATGTAGCTTCTCTCTAGCATTCCCTGTGGTGTTTGTAACCAGACTGCGAACGGAAATTGAATAAATTTAGATTTTAATATTGATTCTAGTACCATCTGTTCACCGATATAAATTACTAGTAAAAGTTTCACCAAAAAAAACCCACTACAAGTCAGAATCATGATGCTGTTAACCAGTATCGTTACTCTGACAAGTAAATAGTTTAACCATGATTTACGGGATATTGGTTGAAAGCGATTCAACCTTAACGCATGTCCACTAAAGGAATTCTAGTAATACTACAACTAAGAATCTCACAGCAGAACCCAAATAATACTTTTAATGAGAATTTGTCTCACCCAGCAGAACACAAATAACACTTTTAATGAAAATTCCATCAACAAAAAAGGGATAAATAAGGCTTATAGGTCTAAAGTATTACTTCCGATACGTTTAATTTGAAGCACTTTATCACGATATCCTTGTTAATTAAAGGTCTTTAGCAAGCTCTCAAAACACTGTTTTGAATTATCAATATGCTACAAAGAGCGTGAAATGAAAATTCAACGTTCATTTTGTTTCATGCAAATTAGCCAGACGTGAATTAATTTTAGAACAAAACCTAAAGCAACAACCTAAAATAACTGAGCGCTTATAATTTAAACGGCGCAGTTCGTGTTAACCGTTTGTCGTAGCCACAAACATAATGAGAATAACATTACGTAATACAAAGTGTATTACGTAATATGGAGATTTGCACGTTACCTATAACCTAATGTCCATACAACCTTTTAGGTGGTAGAACCCTTTCCCGTGTAGCGCCGGGATAAGAATAGCGCTACGGTATCCCCTGCCTGTCGTAAGAGCCGACCAAAGGGGGCTTTCGGGGTTGAGGGCGGCCAGAGTGGGAGCTCGACCCGTCCAACCCGGGAAGGACGGCGATATGTGTGGTCGCATATTATTCGCCGCACCAGACGGTGCGGCGAACAAAATGCTCGCCCGGGTGAAACCCGATGGGGTACCGTGCTCACTGGACTCTGGTTATGTTTCTATGGAGATCCCGGAGGCCTCTTCGCAGCGCTGAGAACGGCCACCAGAGAGGTTTTAATGCGGTAAAAATCCCACACAAAAGCTATCTGTCTGTATGTCTGTATGTTTAATACGGTTATTACTATTTTCACGCGAGCGATACCGCGGGCACAGCTAGCATTATATAATACTAGCTATGAATAAACTTACCTCGGATGATAATATCAGATAGCAATGTTCAAACAATACTCATACTGATTTTAGACAAACATAATTTTGAATTAACCCGTTTACATTAAAATATGTAAAGGGGTAGGTACTTACAATAGGCGATTTTTTGGCTTTTTTTTCCATCGATTGTAGATACTGCAAAAGAAAAATCTTAAAATTATTATCGCTTATCGTTCAACGTTGGTACAACAACAGCACCTTATATAGTTGTTAGTGCTAGCTGTGCAGGAACGAGAAACGTTTTTGTCTGAACGTTAGGTCTTGATAAATCCCAGTATTGTTCTGAAGAATAAGGAGCGCTTCGCGCTATAATCTGATAAAGGCGAGAAGTTATAAGATGTGTTTCGACCGCGCGACATTGCTTCTAATCCATTATGTTATTGTACCTTTCGGTACGAGTTTTGCTTTAATAAGTAAGTATAGAATGTAGTTGTTTATCCGACTCAGAAGCAAGGTAATGTTTTTCAAGCTTATGTATGTATGTCCATTTCTTTGTCACGCCCCACAACCAAAACAGCTTGACGGATTTTTACATATAAGGTGTCGTTAGAATCGTCTCAGTTGTCATAGTAACATAGGCTATACGATTCTTAAATATAGTGCCTGCTAATAAACAAAAAAGGGGGGGACTTTGATACCCATATTGTATCATAACAATATGGGTATCAAAGTCAATTTATTTTAAGCTGTTGGGTTTTTTTTTATTTTTAAGATAAATCCGTATTTAAATAGCAAAGGAGTATATAGACTACCTGGTGGTTAGTGGCGAACTGTGCATCAATATCTGTATTAAACCCCATATAAAATTAGATTCATATATGAGGTCGACCACAGATGCGTTGCTACCAACGAGGACGTATTTGGAACCGTTGAACATAAGATGTCTCCCTTTACCCTATCTCTCGTATGATATCGTCTCTCAGTCCGTCTCTCTATTCGTTTATGTGCCTTTTATTTAAGGTTCTGCACTTTTTAAGATTCAACTTCCTTGCCGAATCTATTTCGGCTAAATAGCAGGATATGAAACGCTGCTGTATTGAAATGTTCAATTAAGAATATCGTAGAAATGCACTTTTATTTTTTTACATAACTAACAACTACATTATAAGCAGTGATAGCCTAATGGTTGAAACTCGGCCTCTCAATCGGGGGGGTCCGAGGTTCAAATCCCAGGCACCTCTGACTTATTAGACTACGTATTAGAACTACTAGAAATTAATTACCATTTGCTTTAACGGTGAAGGAAAACATCGTGAGGAAACCTGTACACCTGAGAGTTCTTTAAAAAAAAAAGGTTCTTGAAGGTGTACGATGTCTCCAATTCGCACTTGGCCAGCGCGGTGGACTATGGCCTAAAAGCCTTCTCACACTGAGAGGAGACCCGTGCCCAGCAGTGGGACAGTAACAGGTCGAAAACATGAAGGACTACATATGTATGTTATTTGTTATATAATGGTACTTGTACAACTTAGAAACAGATGAAAATTGAACTAAGTTACTTAAAGTTGCAAGCGATAAAATCTGTTTGAACACACGCCCGCCCGAGGGCAAATCTGTAGATTTTTGTTATCAAGTATAATAAAACTTTGCGAAAGTTGCCTACAAGTTTATCGTTCTGGCGGAAACTTCGCAATTTGCTAGACAGATAACGTTTGAAATTTTAATGTATCGTGACTGTAACGTAGGCTTCATTTTGAAAATTATAAACTGTTTTTTTTTTAATGTAACTATCATCTAAATCTCTGCACGAAGTATTCGACAAATGGTACCGCAAAATTTGCGCTTCACGTATTAATATATAGATGTTTGTAGTTAGATCTACATGCTTAAAAAACTTCAATAATGAAGATAAGGATAATGCAAAAAATATGTCAAAAATTCGTCATTTCTTTTAAATGCAACTAAACAAGCTAAATCTCATTTTCTCTATAATGAACGTTTTTATTTGCACAGATAAAAAAATACAAGTTTATTTTTTATTTGGATGTATAAGTTTAGTTTTTGTATGGTTTTAATTATGAACGAATTTGGACCATTGTAACTGGTCTACTACTTATTAAATTCTCCACTGTCAAACCAATATTTCTCTAGATCACTCCAGGCTTTTCTTAAAATAACTTTTGTATTCAAGTATAATACTGGCAGATCTTTATCGGGTACGGGCTGTTGAAATGTCAGCAGGACGTGACTTGTGGCCGCTAGGTTCTTGGTTCGTCGTGAATCGGTGACAATTTTATTTGAAAACGTGTCTTGAATAAGGACCTTAGTAGACTGATTTTTGAGATAAAAATACATAAAGGAGATATATTTGCAGGAACATTTTTTTGTAACCTTTCATTTTTTTGTTTCGATTAATTGAAATGTTCTTTTGGTTTCGTATTTAAGAGTCTTATTTACAAACAATGTAATGTAAATTCCTCTAGACAAAGAATTGGGTTAAAAAGAAAAATAAATACCCAACAACAATACAACAAAAACATTAGTGAAATAATTATAAAAAACTCATGTTACATTTTGCCGGCCTTATTATATATGTCGAGGTAGTTGAGAATATAAGTTTGTTTGTTATACTGTGGCTACTTAATCCCTGCAATAGGGTAATCCAAACCTTGACATACCTCCCTACTCTTCTGATCCTACATGATATATTTCGAATACATTCAATAATTTTATATATTGTAGAAAAATAATGCAAATAATGAACATCCTACTTTATCATTTTATCTTAATAAGACCTGAGAAGAGACGTAATAAAAACACAAACTAAGAAACAGATACCATGTAAAATCTTTCGTGAAGCGAACATTACGTATGTACTCTACGTTATTTTATTGAAAAGGATCCTTCACGAGTATCTTTAACAACACTTTTAGTCCCGAGAATCAGGTTTCTCTGGCAAATAGACTAAAATAAGTACGTTAGGAAAACGCTGGCCTGTGTAGGCTATGCATTTAAATGCCTCGTTTTACGCTCTAGGAATGGTTGTTAACGAATATGGGAATACTTAACGAAAAATACAACGGAACTAATCTACTAAGGAAGTAACTTTTTATATTTTAGTAGTAGCAAATGAGCATGGAGTAATCTGTTGTGATAGTTGCTGTCTATAGTGTTACCATCATATTACGGTGATTCATGTACATCTTATATAATTCACAGATTTATTGATTATTTACGTCACCTATTAAATACTTCTATTATTACTTTTTGGAGTAGTGACTATTGTTTTGAATCAATTGCCATCAGATCGATCATCGTAAAGTCATGGTAATGGAAACGTATAAAACTATTGGATAAAGATGTGTTATTGTATAAGTTAATGATAATAATGAATAAACCGATTATTTGTAAACCTGTCTGAGCGTTGTTTTAATAGACATTCACTAGATACGCAACCGATTTTCGCTCCAACGATAATTTCAGATAACAACGCCATCAGTTTTTGAGTAACTGACATTGTAAATAAGTGCCATTTTTTTCTGCATTGCTTATATTTTAAAAAGGCGCAATCTCTTTTTACACTGACCAAATATCCCTATATGAATTAACCTAAAAACATAAAAGCCGACTATTTAAAATGAATTGACTTCGATACCCACACTCATTTGATACCCATATTGATATGATACAAAAATATTTCATCCCATTCTCTTTTTTCTCCGTTCGCAGGCATCATATTTAAAAATTGTATAGCTTACGTCACTATGACAACTGTGAGTGCACACTTTCATATGAGACTATCTTAGCAGTTCCCTCGCTGCCTCTGGACACATTGGGCACTTCCCAAGGCCCCGCGTCCGAGGGGGCCCCCTAGTCAAAATGTCAAATCACTGGCAACGTGACTCGACCGATTGATAATGTTTTATTTTTAAAAAATGCACCATAACAAAGCGGACGTTTTTTATACATCTATCTATTCTAACAAAATAATGTTCTCTCAAGGTCATATGGGCCCCAATACTCTTAGGTTCCCAGGGCCCCATAGATTAAAGCCGGCCCTGCTTAGTCCTCGGAGGTATCAACGCGTCTGTTATAGAATCATCAATCAATCATCATCTGTCTTCAGGAATCTCCTGTTCTATATGAAATTGCTTAACAGATAGTCATGGTCTGTAGTGACTGCTTACACGGCTGGGCTGCAGTCCATCTGCAAGCTCCTTTGCTACTTCAATCTTGGAAAAAGTGGAACATACAAAGAGACATAGAATACAGCCAAATTTAATAACGCTTTAAAACTGCAGTAGTATCATTATTTTTTAACGTTACTTTTAAAATCTCATGAAAATAATATTTCGATTGTACCTCGTTAGCAGACCATTACAGTCCGACGATTTTAGTTCTACGAAAATAACTTTTTCGCAATCGCAAATGTTAAACGAACTGTATTCAGAGAAATCTGTTCATAGAAAACTAATGCCTTATATATTTAGTGTGGAAAACACATATACAAAAATTTTGTGATTGTTAATTTAGTGAAAAAATATTCGTTGTATTGAGGACTTACACAGTTTTAAACTAAGACTAAAAATCTAACTAATTAAAATAGACTATTTACATAATTTCACATTAGAAAATTATCTTAAAAACAAAAAACCGAATGCTTGAAATGAATTGACTTTGATACCAATAGTCATTTGACACCCATATTGTTGTAATAAAAAATTATTCTTCCCACTAATTTAAAAGTTTCTACAGTCTTTCCGCTTTCCTTTTCAACAATGATTATAATTTCCTGAATGGTATATATTTGGTGGTGGTGTATATTTTCGTTTTATAATAAAAATACTACGATGTTTATCTACTTACTTTGCTTGGTATTTTGCATTGATATAACACTGGGTTTCTTATTTTCAGTTCATTGTCATTTATATTTTATTGCCATTTTCCATTCTATACAGATATTATCAATTGAATGTAGAAATTGTAATTTAAAATAATATTGTTTACTTATTACAAAAATCTAATTGAAGAAATATTAAACATTGATATTAGATATGAATAAGTATTAATAACATCTTATAAAAATGAACTAACAGTTTTCGTTTTTATAAGTTGTAATTTTTGTAACTAAAATCATATTTGCACGCCATTTATGGCAAAAATATTAACACCAATGTAACTAGATACCTTATTTTACAAATAAAGATGTTGCATTTGTATTTGTATTTACTAAACAAACAGATGCGTGGGGGTCTTGTCGCAATTTAATCTTAAACCACCTTCAAGTTAGAAAGAAAACATTTATCTAACATTCTCAGACGCATTATACAAAAATACTCGTATATTTTATCTCGAAATCAATCGGTATTAGTTACCATCGTATTTCTGAGAAAGAAAACCTATTCGTTAGTAGAAACATCGCCAGCGAACGTGCCTGGGGTATTGATACAGATAAAATATACTCATATAACACGTATTTATGTTCTTACTGGGAAAATGAGATGAAATAAAACGTAGGATATAAAAAAGCAATCTATTTCGATAATTTAATATAGCTTATAATATAAATCAGTTAACACTAACCAATTAAAGACAACCATAAGTGGTCGAACTTATGTAACACTTAAATTTTAAAAGGCTTAATTACAAATCACATTATGTTCTTTCTTAATTAGAATTTAATTATCACTTGCTTTAACGGTGAAGGAAAACATCGTGAGGAAACCTGCACGCCTGAGATACATTTAAAAAAAGTTCTCAAAGGTGTGTGAAGTCTATCAATTCGCACTTGGCCAGCGCAAAGGACTCAGGCCTTTTAGGCCCTCTCACTTGGAGAGGAGATCCATACCCAGCAGTGCGACAATAATGGGCTGAAGTGTTGACGCATCAAAATAAAATAGATGAGAAGCAGCGTCTTCCTGTGTAACTTTAGACATCCACTGCGGTCACCAACACTCACGCTGGTCAATGGATTTTGTGGTTGAACATAGTAGGCACAAGTGAAATGTTCGTTTCCACTTAAATTCATAAAACAATTCATGGTATATAAATATTGTCGTACATTTGCGATTCTACCTGAATCCGGGTATCAGTGTGTTTGTATCACAAAAGACTTCGTCAGCAAAGTGACAGACCAGCTCAGTACTCCACAGTACTCCACTTCACCTCAATTTATTATTTTATACATAAAAGCGGCACGTATCTCTTGAAAAGGGTCAGTTTATAACCCTGTTTTATTGTCCGGAATTTCCCGGCAGCTATGGCCAATTCTGATTAGCCGCAATAGAATCGGAAATGTGTTTTCTTTTTTGAGTCAAATTGTTAAGACATGTACCTATTATTTATTTATTTACGTGTTAATCATATAAGAACAATTTTAATTAGTACGTATGTTAACAAATTATTTCATTATGAAGAAATTAATTATAAATTCTCGTGACGTGTATATATTTAAAGAACATTATAAACTGAGGGAAGTCTGGAGCGTACTCCAGTTATTGCTTGAAGATAAACGTGTGGATTGCTTGAAGATAAACAGAACAGAACAGAGGTAGAACAGAAACAGACCTCTATCCTTTGGATCTTTTCAAACCATCCATTAAACTAAAGAGTTTAACGTCCGGTATGGTGTACCCTCCAAAGTATCAAAGCCTTAAATTTAGCCAATAACGATTACCCATCCAAATTACGACCGTGCCAGACATTGCACGTTGTTCGATACGATGTATGTATAAGGCGTGGGTCTGTGCGCTTAATGCACGTAAAATTTTCATAAATTATTTCTCACTTACTCCTCACTTATGTTTCATGCAAAGCTTTCAAAAGATAAAAGATAAAATAAAAGTCCAATAAGGCTCTGACAACAACTTACAACAACAAGGAATAATAAAAGACCCGCAAATTAATTGTTTAGTTCCCTTATTAATTTTATTGAGGAAAAAAACAACAATAAAACCGTAATGAGCTTTGTTTGTTTGTAATTTAAATTTTAATTAACAAAGGTTCTATTAATGGAAGGTATTAAACGAGGCTTTGTAACAATTATCGTTTTTGTGCGATTTGATAAAGCGACACATTACGCATACGCATTTCTGAATGGCAAACAGCACTGACGTTAATATCTGGCGATAAAATTTAAAAAAACAATGGTCCTCAAGATTTCTAGTCGTAAAAAGATAAATTTTTGTGTTAATATGCTATTATTAGCTTGGTATGTATGTAAGTTACAAACGGTAACGGAAACTTGGAACGCGATTTTGTTCAACTTTGAAACGTTGGATTAATTTGAAACTGTGCATACTTATCAAGGACCGATGACAACGCAATACTATAAAAAATCTAAATAACAAAAACAAAATTTTCTGAGAAAAAAAACTAAAAAGTGGAGAAAAAAATTCTTGTAAAGTGTCGGGTGCTTTTTTGAGATACCAAAATGATAATCCTTCTCATCTGAGGATCTGTCAGTAAAATATTTATAACTATTGACTCCATGCACCCCACGCTTATTTACCATAATTATTTTGTACTTTTTAATTTGTTTTTTCACAAAAGTGCGTTTTTAAGTTTTTTTAACTTATTTTAATCTAGTTGATTTCGCATTCGAAACCAACTAGGGTTGATTACAAATGTCCATGGGCGGCATTGACCACTTAGCATCAGGTGGGCTGCATGCTCGTTTGCTAATTCAACAAAATAAAAATATGCCTAAAATAATTGTACCTTACAATTAAATTCCAGTCTATATTTTAGTTCTATAAATCAACTGCAAATAACGTATCATCTATCATGCCTGTACACGCCGAACTGTTCAACTCCCGAGCGAAATTATAGTACCTAAGTTAATGTTTTATTTCGCGAAACAAAAACATTTTTCATACGTCTGAAAAAAGCTGAAAAGGTTTTTCAGGCTCTAACAACTGTCAGGCGACAAGTTAGCCTGCTAAACAGAAAAAGTTATCCCCTGGAGGTATCTATTCCTATCCATTTGAGCTGATTTATAGGTCTGGCTTTTCACAAACCAGTGGGTTTAATACAAGTAGAGGGCGGCTGTGTATTTTTTTATTTTGAGCAAACGAGCATGCAATTTACTTGATGTTAAGATTCGACAAATAGAACTCATGCATGAAATATTGATTAGAGGCACTAACTATGTTTTGAATTATGCAATAATTAGAATAACATATAATAACAAAGGTAAATGAATACTATGTCAATAAATGTCAGATTATTTACTTAACTATTTCTTACATTTTAATATTATGACAGGTAACTGGGTCGAAAT